>PJEM01009513.1:0-25775 GCA_004023845.1 Helogale parvula
CATGTTGGTTTTTAAAAAGGAAGGGGTACCTGGGTGGTTCAGTCAGGGAAGTACAGACTCTTGATTTCAGCTCAGGTCATGATCTCACGGCTGTGGGATCTCCCCCAAGTAGGGCTTCAAGCTAAGCATGGCGCCTACTTAAGATACACTGTTTCTCTCTCTCTTTCCTCCTCTGTCCCTCCCCCACTTGCGCTCACTCTCTCAAAGGGAAAAAAAAGATTCTCTCTCCATCTGCCTTTCCCCACTCGTGTGCACGCACTCTCTAAAATACAAAATAAAGTGCTCCTGGATTAAAAAAAAAAAAAAAAAAGGAAGGAAGGGGATAAGAAAAAAAATACTGTGGCCTATGACCATACCTAATCAAAACCCACGTGTACATGAAAAATAAAAGGACTTACTAAAAGTGAGACTCTTGGGGCGCCTGGGGGGCTCAGTTAGTTAGGCCTCCGACTTCAGCTCAGGTCATGATCTCATGTTCACGGGTTCAAGCCCCGCGTCGGGCCCTGTGCTGACAGTTCAGAGCCTGGAGCCTGCCTCTGATTCTGTGTCTCCCTCTCTCTCTGACCCTCCCCCTCTCATGCTCAGTCTCTCTGTATCAAAATAAATAAAACATTAAAAATTAAAAAAATAAAATAAAATAAAAATAAATAAATAAAAATGAGACTTTCTTAACACGTGATTTTCCTTCTACGATCCAAACTTCTCACAATGAAGCTTTATTAGACTGAACCACATGAAACTGCCAGTGGTTAACTACTGTTGGCCTACGAAGATGGCAGTTTCATGTGGCTCTGCTTAAGTTTTATAATTACGTTTTCCTAACCTCAGGGATTCACAGCTTTTGTCCCTATTCTATGCCTCCACCCCCCCTCAGTGTAGACAAACCTCTCCACTCATGTGGGCAAACAAGCTGATGGGTCTGCAGGCCAACCTTCACAAAACTGTAATCCACAAAGGTAGGGAGGTCCTCCTAAGAGGACGTGAAACAGCTGATTTAAAAACAAACAAACAAACAAACCAGCCAGGGGCGCCTGGGTGGCTCAGTGGGTTAAGTGACTGACTCTTGATTTCAGCTCTGGTCATGATCTCGTGTTTGTAAGTTCGAGCCCAGAGTCAGGCTCTGCACTGAGGGTGAGGAGTCTGCTTGGGTCTCTCCCTCTCTCCCTGTCTCTCTGCTCTTCCCCCCTCCTCAAATAAAGAAACTTCGGGGCGCCTGGGTGGCTCAGCCGGTTAAGCGTCCGACTCTGGCTCAGGTCAGGATCGCACATCTCATGAGCTTGAGCCCTGCGTCATGCTCTGTGCTGACAGCTCAGAGCCTGGAGCCTGCTTTGGATTCTGTGTGTGTCTCTCTCTCAAAAATAAATAAATATTAAAAAAATTTTTTTAATAAATAAACCTAAAAAGAAGAAAACAGCCAGTGAAAAGTCAACTTCACTGCCTCTGAGCCCCATTCTGAGAGCCACAGGCAGGTCTCCCCGCGCCGCTGTGTGGACACGGCACTTCTAGGCTGCGAATCCAAAGGGTTTCAAAAGCCTTCACTTGGTCAAGGAAGCCGGGGCGCAGCGTCCAGCACCGCAGCCTCCTGCACGGGCGGGAGGGGTGTCTGTAGCGGGGGGCCAGCTCTACCGCTGCTGGGCTCCCCTCACTTCTGCCGGCCTTTCCACAGGCCTCTTTCATCCCCTCCAAGACCCAGCTTTCAGGCCAGCATCTCAGAGGACGTCTGCTTCCCTCTGCTGGGCTCGGGGCACGACCAATTCTACTGCACAAGGTACCCGGATTCCTGGTACCCAGAAAACAGGATCTGAAGGATGGGAAGGCGCACTGGGAACCAGGAACTGTAGACTGAACAGTGGTCTGCGGAGGTGGAACAATGTCTTTTAAATTTAAGCACACACGGGGGCGCCTGGGTGGCTCAGTTGGTTAAGTGTCTGACTTCAGCTCAGGTAGTACTGGACATGAAACAACGTATTCACCTAATCTGCTTAGAAATCTCTGAAATCGCTTAGTGGTATTCCCTATGGCTGCAATCCAGAAGGATTTTTTAAATTAAAGAAACTTTTTCAATGGGAATCAACATCCACCCGGACCTGCACTGCCCAATACCGTAGCCGCTAGCCATTCCTGGTTATTTAAGTTAACAGAAGTTAAATAACACTAAATATTCAGTTCCTCTACACACTAGCCACATCTGAAGCGCTATTTGAGTCTCGAGGACGCTGGACAGCACCGACACAACATCTCCGTTATCACGGAAAGTTCCGGTGGGCAGCACGGCCGTAGAAGACAGAAGACATCCTAAAGCAATGTTTAATTTCTTAAACAGTGGATCTGGTTTTCTAAATCCTACGGCCTCCTAACAGCACTACCACAAGATCGGAAAAAGACTCCATTAGCCTTCCTTTCCTTATGCAAATTTGCATATTCTTATCAAGCCTAATCTCCCTCAAAAAGTTACAAACAACGTATTACTGGGGGAGGGAGGGTGTCGGTTGGGGTCTAGAAGGCAATGGGGACCGAGGACAGGTGAAAGCAAATATAATACTAATTAAATGTGTTCTGAGCAAACACATCACTTCTACGACGATCCTCCACCCACATTAGTGAAGGGAACAAGCTTCCAAATGGGTCAGTGGTCCCTCACGCAGAAGGACCACAAAAGGGCCAGTAGTTCACCTCTGCTAGGCACTTCTAGTTTTGCAACAGGACATGATGAGTGAGTGCACAAGCTAATTTCTTTTACGATCTAATTCTGATGCCGAAACACTCAGGTGACCCCACCACACCCTCCCGCTCACCCCTTTCAACGGTCCACAGAGCAAGAAGCCCTGCAACATTGGTATAAGACCCGGAGAGCGATCCTCTCTGCAGCTGTGCCCACTTCCATCGCCTTCCCTGAGGTCCCTGCAGGCCGGCACCCGCCTCTAGAAGCCAGGAAGGCTCCTGGGATGCTAGGACACATGACCACATTAAAGGCTCATCTGAGCCTCCGTCTGGTAGTGAGGCCGTTTCAAAAAATCAGAGGAATGATATAGAAGCATTTGTGTAATACTCTACCCTTTACATGTTAAAAAGGGGGGATGTAAAGGATTTATTTATATTTGTTATGTCTTTAAAAAAATGAGTAAAGAAAAGAAACATAGCTACACAAGGCTTACCCACGAAGATTAGCAGAATTACTCATGACATCCCAAACCTGGAAGCACCCCCAAATGTTCACAAACCGGTAAAAGGACACACTGTAAGATACCCACACCGTGGAACCTACAGAATCCTACACAGCAGTGAAAAGGAACAAACTACCAACACAGGCAACCACGTGGATGAATCTCCAAAAACTCAGGCTAACTGAAAGAAGCCAAATACAAAAGCCCACGTACTGTGATTTCCATGAAATTACAGAAAAGACAAAACCAAAGCAACAAGGCAGATCAGTGGTTGTGCAGGGATGGGGTGGGGGAAGATGGAAGGATGCAAAGAGGCACAAGGGAGCTTGTTAGGGCGAAGGAACTCTTCTACAACTTGATGTGGTGGTGGCTACATGATTATCACCAAAACTTATTAAACTCTACGCTTCAAACTGGTGCATTTCATTGCATGGAAACAATGCCTTGATAAACACAATGAAATGAAACAAAAGAGAGCCTTGGGAATATTACCAGTGTCAGATCATGGATTTGGGGAAAGTGGGGGCGGGCAGGAGGGGATGAGCACACGAGGGCGAGGACAGGAGGGACACTATTCATCACACAGTGCTTCATGCAAGAATTCTTCTTTTGCATCTTGGGATTGCAATGCCCCTTTCAAAGCTGGGTTAAGTTTTTTTTCTTTCTTTCTTTTTTTAGTGTATTTATTTTGAGACAGCGAGAGAGCATGAGAATCCCAAGCTGGTTCCACGCTGTCAGCACAGAGCCCGACGCGGGGCTCAAACTCACAAACTCAGATATCATGGCCTGAGCCCCCAGCTCTGGGTACTGGCTCAGCCAGGGTGGGTGATCCCAGGCCTGGTTCCTGTCCAAGGAGCTACAGGCATGAAACCGTAAAGGGGGAGGCAGAGGAGTGGAAAGCCTCTACATCCAAACAGAGTTGAATGTAGAAAATCATCATCTCTTCTCCCAGAGGCCGGCACTACCGGTCCCGGGCCTCCTGTGTTATCAGAAAAACAACAGTGGGGGCACCTGGGTGGCTCAGTTGGGTAAGTATCCAACTCTTGATATAGGCTCAGATTATGATCTCACAGTTCATGAGATAGAGCCCCACATCAGGCTCTGCACTGCACTGTGGCACCTGCTTAGGATTCTCTCTCTCTCCCTCTCTCTCTGTCCCTCCCCTACTTGCACACTCTCTCTCAAAATAAACATTAAAAAAATGAAAGGAAAAGAAATGTTAAAGCAACAGTGACCGTTGGTTGAGCACGTCCTATATACCCCAGGCGCTATACGACTCATCTGACACGGATCATCTCATTGATCACAGCAAGGCCAACAACGACACGCACGGAGCCCGTGCTCCACGCCAGGTGCGACAGCAGGTATGTTACCTGTTTCATTTCCCATAACCTCCAACAGACCCTATGCGGGGCACTAGCCCCATGGGGTTAAACGATGCCCAAAGCTACGCAGCTGGAAGTAGAGGAGCAAGGACACAAACCCGGGCGGCCTGGCTCCAGCAGCCGGGCTTTACATCCGTGTCCAAGGACCACTCTGTTTTCGGGACAGACAGACGCAACACTAGCCACCACACCCATGTCACACACCCCGGCCTCGTCCACAGCGTGCCAGGCCTGCCCCGAGGGTCACCTGCTCCCACGCAAGAGAGGGGACCAGACGGACGCTGCTGGCCTCCGCGGCCTTGTTCTCTGCACTAGACGAAGCTGCTCTGCTGGCTAACAAGCCGGGAGGGCTGAAACCCAAATAAAAATAAGAAGCACGGGGGAAGACAGAATGTTCCTGAGCTGCAGTATTTTTAAATCTCTATTTCTCTGAGCAAATGAATGATGTGTCCAGGTCAGAGTCCCAAGCTGCTGTCAGGGGCGCGGGGACGCCACTGAACGGCGCCACGGAATTCTTGGGCCTTGAGGGACCCTGGTGCTCATCAGTGCGATATAAAGAAGAAATGGGGGACAGATGCTGGAGGGTGGGGTTCAGTTGGTTAAGCATCCGACTCTTGATTTCTGCTCAGGTCATGATCTCGCAGTCTGTGAGGCTGAGCCCCGCGTCGGGCTCTGCCTTGACAGTACACATCCTGCTTGGGGTTGTGTCTCTGTCTCTGTCTCTCTCTGCCCCTCACCCCTCCTCTATCTCTCAAAATAAATAAATAAACTTGACGAAGAAAAAGAAGAAGAAGGAAGAAACAGCAGCAGCAGCAGAAGAAATAGGGAAGATAACTCTCATGTCAGAGACGGCAAGAGAAGCATTCATCATCACACAGCACATTACGGGCCAGGACACGGCCTGAAGTCAAGGGCTCCGGAGTCCTGGGGCAGTGCCCCCTGGCCTGCAACATTTCCCGTGTGGTGTGCAAATCACTGGAGTCTGAGAGAGGTTTTAGAGGGGTATGGAAGAATGGAATTCAGCGGTTGCTTATTTTTAATATGCACAAATGATACGGCTAGCCCCTCAAATGGGACCTTCCAGCTGCTTCTGCTTAGGAAGAGGCGAAAGCAAATGGAGGTGTCAGGCTCAAGCCAATTTGAAGAAAAGCATTAAATAACAATAAAGGTAGTATAAAAATATGGCGGAGTGCTCAGAGGCAGCCAAGTAGGGAAACCCATCCTACACCCCCCTGGGCACCAGGCTAAAGCAAGAAACCAAAGGAGAAGGTGAAACAGAGAGAGTGAGGGGAACAGGTGTGGAGCCCCACAGGTAACCCCACTCTTACCCAGTGAGTGAGTGCCCGCAGCTGGGGACCTCCGAGTGCCATGCTCGCCACTCCCAAGCTGATCAAGCCCAAGCCAACGGTCTTCCCACCCCAAACGTGTGAAGATCCCAACACCAAGCATCAGCTTAGTCAAGGGCACAGACATCCTGGGTCCTGTGCACCACCCCAGACTGCAGTCAAGGTAGCCTTACTTCACTCCCAATGCTTGAGCCAGTTGTGACAGTTTAATCCATTTTCTTGCCTCGGTAATGCAGATGTCAGACTCTCCTTTCTATTTTGCCACTTGCTTCTGTTACATGCCAGGTGCGGGGAGGCCAGAAGTCCCCCTCAAAGTCTCCCGGGTGATTAAGAGCCCGTATTACCAGGGCTGTTTTGGTTAAGAATACAATTCGGGTTCACGAAACACCGCGCCATACCTCCCCTCGTCTGTTTCCACAGCGGCATCAGATGCTGGATCTATGGCTGGAAGCCATGCGGGGCAGCAGAGGCTCCGAGGAGCTGCACCCGCCCACCCGAAGGTCTGTAGGAACAAAACGCTCCTCTAATATCACACTGGGGTCAGCCTCGCTCCAAGAGGCAGAAGCACCTGGCTGTTTAAAGACTGGAAAATTGACCCCCGAGCATTCAAGTCTTCTCAGACTGTGGGAAAGAGTCACTCATTACTGGGAAACTAGGTCTCTAATACTTACAGAAGGTAGGTAATGCTTTTCCCCACAACACCCCTCCTACCAACAACCACAAAAATCAAAATTTGGGAAAGAACTCTATTACAATCTTATTTTGTTAAGTTATTTCAAGTTAATTGTTTTTAAGAGAGAGAGAGACAGTGTGTGAGTGGGGCAGGGGCAGAGAGAGAGAGGGCCAGAGGATCTGAAGCACAGAGCCCGATGTGGGGCTCGAAACCACAAACTGCAAGATCATGACCCGAGCCAAAGGCAGAGGCTTAACCAAGTGAGCCACCCAGGTGCCCCTCAAATCTTATTTTTAACGTATCATCAGTGTAATTACCTCTATAACTACCTCTATGTCACCAGGTAGATAGGACGCAGGTACATATGGGGCTCATTCGACAGTCTGCATCTAACACCTGGTTCTTGCTCTCCGCAAACTCACCTGCTCGCCATTATTTATACGCAAGCCCCCATTTAATATTCGGGCCACTTCCGTGGTCCCGCCCAGACGTGCGCAGAGTGGCTGAACCGCTGTCCCGCCCAGACATGCGCAGAGCAGCAGAACCTCTGAGCTGCCCAACGCGCATATTCTCCAAGACGGAACAAGGCGGTGCTTTGCCTCTGTTTCAGCTCTCGCGCCCTCAAAAGGAGTCCTCTCAGGCTCTTTTTAAAAAAATTTTAAATGTTTATTTTTGAGAGAGAGAGTGTGAGCAGGGGAGGAGGGGCAGAGAGAGAGGGAGATGCAGACTCTGAAGCAGGTGCCAGGCTCCGAGCCTGATGCGGGCCTCAAACTCATGAACGGTGAGATCATAACCTGAGCCGAAGTCGTACGCTTAACCGCCTGAGCCACCCAGGCGCCCCTCGCAGGCTCTTTAGTGTCACCTTTTAAGCCGTACCTCCATGCGCTTTGCTGACTTCGCGGTCTAGAAGCGGCCCCCAGGCTCAGTGCGGCCCGAGCGCAGAGGAGAACGCACGCGCACCAGACGGCTCCGCTCATACACCAGTTACTGTGCGGCGGGTTCCGAGTGTGCTGTTAATGAACCAACCCAACCAAATGGTGTCCTTCGGCAGAAATACACATAAAACAAGGTGGGGGTTTTTCTTTAATGTTTCACAGGAGCTCGTCAGACCTTATTCATCTTGTAGCTGAAAGTTTGTGCCCTTTCAGCAAAATGCGATTTCCCCGGCGCCCGCCAGTCGCTGGGCAAGTGCCGTTCTGAGTCTGACTGTTCTTTGTTTGGATTCCATACGTAAGTGAGACCATGCAGTATTTGTCTTTCCGGTTACGTATTAATCAGAGGACAAAAATGTTGTGACCAGAGGATCCCAGGAACTGTAGGCTGCGTTTCTCCTAGAAGCAACGGTCCAGGATTTGCTAATTCACTGCTCGTGGTGACTTTACAGCATGTTAACTGTGGGCAACAGCAACAGACTGTACGTGTAGGAAGAGAGTTCATCTCCACAAGGCACAATCACATGGGCAGGGAGAGAGTTCACACCCACAAGACACGATCACACAGGCAGAGAGAGTTCATACCTACAACCTAACATGAGTAGGGAGACAGTTCACACCCCCAAGACATGATCACACAGGGGCAGAGAGAGTTCATAGCAACAGACACAATCATATGGGTGAGGAGAGAGTTCATGGTCACAAGACACAATCACATGGGCAGAGAGAAAGTTCATACCTCAGATGCAACCTATGGGAACAAAGTCATAACCCACATTAAGGAAATGAGGACCAGAAAAAGTGCTGTGTAAAAGCCTTCGCATTATTAAAAAAACATGCAACAGCAAGGAAAAATTAACACCTACTTATCCAACAATAGGGAAATAGTTAAGCAAATGACAGCATTAACCAGCTGAAACAGTAGCCATTTAAAACATTCTGGAGGGGCGCCTGGGGGGCTCAGTCAGTTAAGCATACCACTTGGGCTCAGGGCATGATCTTGCAGTTCATGAGTTCAAGCCTGCATTGGGCTGGCTGCTGTCAGCACAGAGCCTGCTTTGGATCCTCTGTCCCCTTCTCTCTGTCCCTCCCCCGCTCAACACATGGCGCTTTCCTCTCGAAAATAAATATTAAAAAAAAAAAAAAAAGTTCAGGGGCGCCTGGCTTCGGCTCAGGTCATGATCTCATGTTCATGGGTTTGAGCCCCGCGTCGGGCTCTGTGCTGACAGCTAGCTCAGAGCCTGGAGCCTGCTTCAGATTCTGTGTCTCCCTCTCTCTGACCTTCCCCTGCTTGCACTGTCTCTCTCTCTGTCTCTCAAAAATAAAAAACATAAAATAAATTTTAAAAATAAATAAATAAATAATTCAGGGGCGCCTGGGTGGCTCAGGTGGTTAGGCGTTTGATGTCGGCTCAGGTCATGATCTCACGGTTCATGGGTTTGAGCCTCATGTTGGGCTCTGTGCTGACAGCCCAGAGCCTGGAGCCTGGTTCCCCTCCTCTCTCTGCCCCTCCCATGTTCACACTCTGTCTCTCTGTGTCTCAAAAATAAATAAATAAAAATAAATAAAAGTTCATAAAAATTCTGTAACAAGAAAATTCTCGTGAAAAAAGAGCACAACATATAAACCGCTCAGACAATATGAACACAATCCCCAAAAACCCCTTTAAACCCCACGCAGAGACAAAGACACTGAAGCAACATACCGAGAGGTTAACAGTAGCTACCGGCAGGGTAAGATTATGGGCAAGTTCTTCTTTCCTTTCTGGATTTTCCAACTTTTCTATAATGAACACATTACTTTTAAAATAAAAGGAAAAACAGTGAACTTTTAAAAACTAATACTGTCAGATCCCGAAGGGCCCCTGATGGCAGGGAATGTGGTCGGGAAGCTTCCCAGGGCCCCTGCCACCGGTGTTCACACCCAACTAGAAGGCCACGTGTCTCCTCCACTGGGCTGTGGGCTCTTGAAGGCAAGGCCCTCCTTTCACTGGGCCGAGTGTCTCGGGACGCTCAGCACACCGAGATGGGGGGGGCAGGGGCACTGAAGCACCAGCGAATCCTACTCCCAGGAAGAGGGCGTCAACTGCTGAACCTCACGGGTTAAGGTCTGTGTTGTGTTGCAGGCCGGGTCAGGGTGCAGACAGGGCACGGAAGTGGACGAGGGTGACGTCGGAGCTTCCTTCACAAGTGACCCCTGCTTGGTCACATCGAGCTTTCCCATCCCCACCCTTCTGGCGCCAACGACTGACTGACTTACTGCCGGTTCCCCAGAACGTGCCACGTTCTCCTGCACATGCAGTTCTTCTGCACGCTGTGTCTCCACCACTCACCCGCCTGGCAAATGAGTCTTTTCATCTCAACCCTGACAAAAGCCTCTTCCCCTGAAATCTCTGCTGTGGTCCCCATGCAGCCAGACACCCTCTACATTGTACCTGCACACACCCCCTTCCAGTGATCGTCTTCTACTCCACAGCTTTTCTGCACAGACACACGAACGCTCTCCTTATAGATATCAAAAGGGTCTTTATTATGCCCACCCCCTAGCAGAGCCCAAAGCATTGTTACATATTTGCATGGATGGCTGGATGGATGGATGGTGGGCAGACAGGAGGTGGAGGGCTGTGGTGATCAGAGGAGACTTGGTGGCCACAAGGGGACAGAACCAGACCCGAAGGCAAGCAGGGTGGACACAGGAAGAAGGCAGGCAGGCAAGGAGGTGGACGCTGCAAGCTGAGGCCCAGAGAGACAAACAAGCCAGCCCCTGAGGGTCACCGATTTTAGGTGGTCCTCAGAGGAGCCTCTCTTCTATCAACACCACAGGAGTTTGCTTCAATGTATACTTTCTACTTGGGGCAACCATATGGTTTTCCATTCATGGTAGTGACAACGTTTCCCTCCTAAATATCTTGAGTTTAAAAATGAGGCTATTTAAAGAAAAATTAATGGTTCTGATAGGAAGACGATGTGGCAAAATGCATGGAGGCCACCCCTTGACAGGACATTTCTGCAGTAAAGCAAGGAGCTCTCTCAGCTTGGGCAGAACAGGAAGCCAGACCGCGGAAACCAAGCTGGCAAGGCAGGGGGGAGGGTGTCAGATCCGAGGGCCTGAAGGCAGCGTGCGAGGCAGAGGCTGTCAGAAGTTACCAGGGCAAAGTGACAGGAAAGACCCAGGTGGGGGAAAGGGGGAAATGCTCGTTCTCCTTAGCCCTACAACCCACTCGTGGGGGTGGACTGTAAGGAAGTGACTCTGAGAGGAAAACATACACATACAAGTGTGCGTCTAGATAAACAGATAATCGTATAGACTAACAGAGAGTCGGTAACCACTGCACTAAGACACAGGAAAGGGCTTGTACACCGCTCGTTACTGGATCCTCACAACCCCAATGAGGTAGGGATTCTAACAGGAACGTTCTAGAGAGCAAGGAGGGCAGAACAGCCGGACTCTGAGCTCTGCTTTACTCAACACGGTCACATTTTAACGGCTGTATCATAAACCTTAGCGCTGCGGTACCATCATTTTTCAACCAACTGCTGGTCCTTTCATGTCCCCCGTGCCCGGCCACGGCGACTCCTGTCTCCTACAGGCACGCATGCCACAAAGTAGGAACTAAAACCAAAGGGACCAAGGGTTGAGTCCAGACCTGTCCCTAGATTTCTTCTTTAACGAAGGGCGGGGGCTTTCTAGGCTCGTCAGCCCTACTGCCACGAAGCTCTCTCACGACGTCATGCTGGAAAAGTGTGGGGTCTGTGTGCATCACTGGAGAAGCACGTTCAGACAGGAGTTTTCAAATGTGCCTGGGTTCACGCAATAGCAAAGACAACAGCCCACTCGAGAATGTACAGTCAGAGTCTAGTGTCAGACGCAGGACCCCAGTCCCACTCGCCCTCGGGATGTACTGTGGGATCTGGGCGAGCCACAAGCCTGGGTGAGCAGCAAAATTCCATGACCGGAGAGGTTACGTGCAAAGGCTTTAAAGTCATAGCAGCCAGGTTCCAGTCCCCGCTCCGCTATTCATTAGCAATGTACATCAAGTCTCTAAATTTCCAGAATAATGATTTACATAAAGTCTGAAATTCACAGGATTCCATGCTTAGGAGAATTCTGGGGGCCGAAGAGGATAATGCACGTTAAGCGCTAAGCAGGGCAGGCGGCCAGGCTTGCTGGCGGCTTCCTTTCCTGGTTAACGCCGAGGGCTCACAGAAGGCTTCACCCGCCTTTGAATCCCCTTGTACTTGTTACAACACAAGGCCCATCACGCGAGGCTCGGAAATCGTGTTTTCCCTTCCCTGAGAGATGGAGCATGGCTTGGAATTCAGCACATGGGGTTTTATCAGTTAATTCAATGGCTCACGAGGCACTCTGAGCTCATCCTAGGGAGGTCCAACACGATTTCTGTGTCCTGTTCTGCCGATTAGTCACATGATGGGAGGGCTCTTCCTTGGGGACCATGGCAACCAGTACTTGCTTGTTATTTCAAGAAATGCCTTCTCGACGATCAATATGTACCAAACAGATACTGTGGAAGCAAAATAAAAGCAGGATCCTGGGGAAAACGCCCAGGGTGCTTCTCCATCTGGAATTCAGCGAGCTCAGAAACCACGGTCCGTGGCCAAGAGGGGAAAAAGCCTTAGGGCCCTGGGGTACCAGTGTGAGGGTGGGCAAGAGGATAAGGGGACTCCAGGTGGCAGCTGAATAATCCCTTCTGGAGGAAGCAATTTAAAGGAAGAATGAAGAAATCAAGGTTGTTAAGAAAATGTGAAGAGTCGGCCCATTTTCCAGGCATAACACCAAGTGCCAAGTAAGACAAAAAAGGAACAGAGGCTGCCATCGAGGGAGGTCACGGAGAGCCTCCCGATCCTGCAGACAGGTGCCAACCTCCACAGCCCGGCATTCTCAGCAATTTGAGATCAGGGACCTCTTTCAGTGTCTTATACTGGTTTTACCCCTTGGGTTTGGACGCAGTCCGCTGGTAACATAGGTAGGCAGACGACCATAGTCTCTCTGCTCATTTCTGGGCCTAACTGCAGGTGTAGCACAGCCAGGGCCTGGAGTAAGCTGGTCCCAAGTTCAAGTGCCAGCTTGATCACGGACAGCTCTTATATCCCCACAGTGCATCATTTCAGAGCCCAGTGGGATGTGCCCAGAACAGGAGACAAGACAGGCAGAAATAAAGACTATAATATGGTGCTCAGGGTCTGAAGAGTGACTCAAAGATAGAAATCACGATGTGGGAAACAAGGTTCCCCTTTAAATGAAGAACCACAGTCAAGGGGGGGCTCATTCTTGTAGCATCTTAAGATGGGCTCCAAGTCATCCAAGCAAAACCGGGGGTAGCCACCTAACACAGCCTGCTTTGAGCTGCAAAACGTGTAAAAGCACCGAAGAACCCTGGTTAGAACGACCATCATAAACACTGTCCTCTGTACATAAAAACAACATCCTAGGACCAGCCATTAGTGTGTGGAATGGAATCCAGAATCAGAACACCGAGTTCAAAGGCCACCTCTGCCCCTTACCAGCTGTGTGACCTTGTACAAGATACATCTTCGCTTCTTAGGCCTCCATTTCCACATCTGCGAAGTGTGTCGGGGGGCACCATGTCCAAAATGGGGCTACGGGACGATTAGACGAGAGGGTATCCACAAAGCTCACTATACAGGGGCTGGCTCAGTGCAAGTCCTCCTGCGCGATGAAGCCTCTAGGCCAAGGTGCTGAGGGCTGCCCGGTCCAAGATCAAGGTCCCTGGAAGCCAGAAAGTCACAGCCTCCCCGTAGTGTGATCACTATATCTGCTTTTCAGACTCGTGGTATTCCTCATCACAGAGATTTTCAGATTCAACCCAATTCTCTTCCCCCTAGAAGAGTGCTCATTTGCACGAATGATAAAGGCCCTACGGGTAATAATGAACCTGTACTAATGCCCACACAGGAGGTCTCAGCTATAGCACTTTGGGAACACTGTTCTTATTTAATCCTCTGACTACCCTGTGAAGAGGTAGATGTTATGTCCATTGCACAGATCAGGAAGCTGAGGTTCAGAGGGATTAAGGAGCCAGTCGAAGCTCACACGGTTCATAGGGAGCCACAGTTGGAATCAGAGCCAGGAGTTTCCTCCCACTGTCCCTTACCAGGCTGAGTTCCAACAAGTGTTTTCTCTGCCCAGTTCCCTTTATTTTGCGTCCTTCTCCCTAAACCCCAACATTCTATGTGCCTTAAACTCAAACACAAGCCCTTAAAACAACACTTGGCCCCCTAGGCGGTGAAGGCTTGCAGGCTGAGGCAGTTCAGAAAATAACCCCAGTCCTGGGGAGGGCGCAGAGAGGGGCTGTGCGCAGGAGTGACAAGCATCGTGCCCACTTCCCTCAAAGGCCCTGGATGCCAAATGCAAGGGGCCCTCCAGGGTTGGCCACTCATACCAGGAGAAGGAAAAAACTAAGCCATTTTCCAGAAGAGTGGCTTTTATTATAAGCTGGAGCCAAAGTACCATTCCAAACAACTTGCTCAGGGATGGTCAGGGGCATCTCTGCCAGGCCCGTAACTCACAAGAGTTTCCAGTGAGCTTCCAACACTTCCCTGAGAGTCAGGTATCGACACAAAGTCTAAACTCCTTCCAACACAGAGCAAAGGGAGTTTCTGCATTCGGCTCTAATAGCACATGACAAGTCCACGTCACTGACAACATCGCCTTATTACTGATGTTGTTAATACTAATAATGTTACTGGGTCAGGCTTTACATGTATGAACTCCTTTAACCCTCGTAAAACCCATCAGTAGTACCTGTATCTTTACCATTTCATAGACAAGGAAACTGAGGCAGAGAGTGAAGGAAGCCGCTCAACTCTGCAGGCGTGGTTACGAACTCAGGCTCCAGACCTGCCCTTCTACCGCCCCTGCACTCCAGGCTCCCTGGAATCATTCGGAAACTCCAAGCCAGCCGTGTGACTTTGCGCCCAGTGCTCAGTGCCTGCCACGTACAGAGCTGCCAGTGAAGCTCAGAGCCAGGAGGATGGCCGTTCCCACCACTCAGGGCGACTGTTCCCACCAACCCAATCCCACCGCGGCCAGTGCCTCCCAACAACCTTCAATGTCAGGGTGGCTTGAGCAGCTAACGGAAACACTGACCCAGTCTCAGAAGCAGGTCCTGCTCAGCTCCTTCCGTTCCTGTCACCCCAACCTAAAGTGACACTGACAAGTGGGAGCCCAACGCTGACTCTGGACTGCCAGAAAGTGTCACAACTGGAATCACCCTGCTCGAAGTGTTTAGTCTGTGTTGGGCTAAACCACAGAAAATGCTGATAAATCAACCAGTTTTGACCTAGGAAAACAGCAATTTCATATGGTTCAACCTCATGGGGAAAGGGGCACTCACATTTATTCAGGGCCTACCAGACATCCATTCATGCAACAAACACTACGGGGCAATGCCCATGTGCCAGGGACAATGGAACGCTGCGTGGCACTCACACTGAGGGGGCGCTTATCATTCCCCTTCCCTCCTAAGGACCAGAAACAACTTGAGGCATTGGGAGAGTCACCAACTGAAGCGGCTCAAGGTCATGTAACTACTGAACTGGGCCCCTAGGCTCTCTCCCCTCAGAGGCCCTGCAGCCTGCCCTCCCTGGCAGTGGCTCCCAGGGCCGGGCCGGGCTGGGCCTTCACAGGAAAAAGCCAAGGGAATTCTGCAAGGTTTTGTGCAACCAACAGTGTCAGTGGGAGGCTGCCCCAATCACTAGGATACACACCAAGAACCACTGTCCTTACCCAAAACGCCAAGATGTGACCCTACTGATGACGTGCCAAGACAGATCTATCACTGGAAGGTTGAGCAGGTAGCTTCCTAAAGATAGACTACAGCTCAGAAAGATCCACCCACTTTCATTTTAACAACCCGAACCAACAAAACCTTCTATCGTCTACACCCAGGCTTCAGCCACCATGAACTGCTCTCGACCTCAGCTTCCTCATTATAAAATAAGCATCCTGGTGAGTCCACGCACGACAGGCAGGATAGCAGAATCCACAAGCATGCGACTGTGAGTGGGATGGCCCTGCACCAGAACGTCAACTCTGCCACTGACTGCTGGGGCCCTGCAGCTAGCCACTCGCTCAACTTTTCCAAGCTTCAGTTTCCTTATCTGCACAGTGAAGAAGCCACCCTCGAAGGCTGGGTTGACAGAATTAAAGACCGTGACTGTGTGCAGCCAACACAGCACAGAAGGCAAGCACTCTCAGGACGCACGGAGACCCCAGGAGGGGATACTTCATAACCCACGGGGTGAAGACAGCTAACTCAGGCACCTCCAATTCCTGCTGCACAAGTGAATTCCTCAAGACCAAGTCAGAGAACTCAAATCTCAGGACAACCAGAGGTCCACACCTGCTACAGTTGAGAGAGAGTTCAGTTCAACACGGGAGCTGTCAGGAGGAGGGTACGCCCTGCCGGGTGGGAGGTTCTCAGAGAGCAAAGCAAGTAAAGTGTCCAGCCTGGCCACGTGTGGGGGTCTGCACTCCTCAGTGATGCGTCCCTGCCCAGCCCCGGGGACTGCAGAGAGGCAAACTGTGCTCAGCAGCAGAGCAAAGCTCTGATAAAATCAGAGCCAGATCAGTCAGGGGGGCGTGCAATTCTGGATCTCAGGGCTGTGAGTTCGAGCCCCATGTTGGGTATAGAAATAACTTAAAAATAAAATCTTAAAAAAAAAAAAACGCAACAACAGCCAGCGATGAGACAAAAACTCAAGAGGTGGCCATCCTGCCTACACTCAGACTCTTCACCTGGAGCCTTGGGTGATAAAGCTCCTCCTCTCAGTTTCTTAGCCCAAAACTCTATGCAGGAGGCCCATTCATGGGCGACGCCTTTGGGGCCAAACCTCAGCGTGGGGAAGCCTCCAGGAACAACATCAGATGTGAGCAAGCCAGACCCGAACCCTCCAGCCACGGATCACGGACGCGGGTGAGAAGGAAGGACAGGGCATCTGGTACCACCAGGAAACACTTGGTTCCACGGGGAGGGCTGCCCACAAAGAGGACATGCAGAAGTATCTTTTCGTAGCTTAGTATTTTAAGTGAAAGATCTTTCACTCACTAAATGTAATGAGTACTCTGCCTGAATCTTAGAGAAACTTCTGCAACGGTAAGTCCAAATAATACTAATGTCAACGTCTCGCGGCAGGTCCCAGCTCAGAAGGGTCCTGGTGAGCTCAGGGCTGGGACAGGAAGCTTCACAAGCAGTTTAGGCGGCGGGTGGGGAAGTTCAGGGGCTGAGCGAGTGGGGATGGCTGCTGCCGGTCTGCAGCGTGGTGAGATCTTTGTGGCCAGAACACACCAGGCTGCGAGCCCTTACGATTGCTACGTGGCTCGGTCAAGTGGGCGTCAGACTCTTGGTTTCGGCTAAGGTCATGAACCCAGGGTCGTGGGCTGGGGCCCCACATCAGGCTCTGTGCTAAGGGAGGAGCCTGCTTAAGATTCTCTCTCCCCCTCTCCCTGGCTTGCACGCGCATACTCTCTCAAAAAAAAAAAAGATTGCCAGCCTTTGGCAAACGACTCTACTTCTCGGGCCCTCAGCACAAGAGGGAACTACACTCGCCTCCCAAGCCGGCTGCGAGGTTAAGTGAAACAGCACCCAGCAAACAACTCTACTAATAAAATAGTCAGATGGCAGCCCCCCTCCCCAAGTGCCAGGCACCATCTTCACTCACCACACACAGACCCCCTGCATCCTCACAGGAACCTGTACAGGGTGGGGGGATGGGAGCTGCGGGGGCTGCGGTCTTGGAAGAAAATAGAGGACAGTGGCCCTGGAAACTGATCCCTAGAAAGTTGCGGAGGAAGGCTCCTTTCCACAGGTTTCCAGAAAGAGACACGTGGGGTGGGAAGACGAGGAAGCAGGGAGAAGGGAAGGCGAGTGGCTCCCTTAAGCTTAAGCCCTTCTGCTGTGGACATCCCCTCCCTCCCTGCCACCCCAGTTCTGCATGTGCGCCCCGGTCCGTCAGACTCTCCGGTTTACCCGTCTCCATCTGCCTCTTCCAACCAAGCTCATATGCTATGAGGTCTATTTGGTGGCTCGGTGAGCATCCACATGAATGGATGGAAGAAGAGCCTGGAGGCAGAAGAGCCAGGGGGGCCAGAGCACAAGCTCTGGGGGTCTGACTGTGGAGGCAGGTCTAGGTTTCCTTGCCTGCACGATGAGGGTAACATGAGAACCTGACTCAGGGCTGCTCTGGGTATGCAAAAGTAGTCTAATAAAAACTAGCTGCTGCTGTGATCACTGCCACCATGCAGAGACCCCCTCCCTGCTACCCCCCTCCCCTCGCAGATGGGTGGTCTTAGGTGCTTGCCTGCTCAGAGCCCAAGGCTGTGCAAGTGGAGCGGAACGGGGGACCACCCGAAGATCCAGGATCACTGGGCTCAGCAGACTAAAACCCCTGCTCCGTTGGCAGGATCCCAAGGCTCTGCAGACACTACTATCTAGGATTTAAACTGACCAGAAATAGCAAGTTGGGTCAATGATAAAGCAGCCTATCAGAATGCCTCACCAGGGAGCTCTGCGACACAAGTGTCCCTCTCAGACCCAGAGGCGGTAAATCACGGCATCTCACTCTGCCTTCCTATCTGTATCTTTTTCATCCATGTGTTCCTCTCCATACCCCTGGCCTCACAAGAGGTTGGGACCCTCATAACCCGCCACCCCCCCAAGGCTGGCGCTGGCCAATGCCTCCCTCCCATCTCTCACCTCTCGGGGCCTCTGTACACACCACGGCCAGATGACGCTTCCTAAAATACCACGACTCTGCCAGCCTCCTCAAATTTCTACCTGCCCCGTCAAATATTTAACTGGCTCCACGCTGTCCCAGATCAAATGCAAACTCCTTAGCTTAGCAACTCCGGCCCTCCCCATCTGACTCCCTGTCTACCCTGTAACTGATTTCTGACCTCACAAGGCTGACGGGACCCCCGGACTTTGCTTCTGTTCCAAGCAGTGCCTCCTGGACTCCAGGCAGTGCCTCTCCATGACTGCACCCCACCCTATGCTCTCGGCTGGGGCAAGGTCTTCCCGGGCTTCACACCCAGCCCCCACCCAAGTTGCCTGTGGGCCTGAGTGGTCATGCAGGGCTTCTTGGAGGAAGTGGAATGCAGGCCGAGCAGACATGTGCCCCTTGCTAGTAAAACTTTTTCTATACTACGTCCTTCCTGCACTAAACCGTTTGGATGCCTCTCGTGTCCCCTTCTGGATTAGAGAACGGGGATTACGGCTTCTATCCTTGTCCCTTACTCTGCAGCATGCAGAATAAGACAGATAATAATCATAGCTACCACCTACTGTGTGCCAAGCACTGGATTAAGTACACTACAACTTTCCTTCTCCCAGCATCCCTGAAAAATGTTACCCTCATGCTATAAATCAAGAAACTGAGGCCAAGGGAGATTAGAACTCCAGATCGCCGAGGAGGCAGGGACTCTCGGCTCTCAGTACACGTTCA
Organism: Helogale parvula; assembly: GCA_004023845.1. NCBI lineage: Eukaryota > Metazoa > Chordata > Mammalia > Carnivora > Herpestidae > Helogale > Helogale parvula. Next base: position 18,984 of record PJEM01009513.1, read on the forward strand.
CTCGGAGGTGATGAAACACCAGGTGACCAGTGCAAACTGCGGGGTGACAAGCGGGAACCAAACGGACAAGCGCCCCGCTCTCACAGAGCTCCCAGGCTCTATCCGCAGTCCTGACCCTCCTCTTCCAATCTGGGAAGAGGGCTTCAGTTCATAAGGGGCTCCACCAGGCACCGACAAGGCACCCAGACCCGAGACACGGCGTCGGGTCGCGACAATACACGAGTGTCCAGTGTGCAGGAGGCCTTTTTTGTGAAGTAGAGCCTTGGGCTCTGTTAAGGGAGCTCTTGTTCAAAGCACGGCCCAAAGCCAAGCAAACTTCAGCAGGCAGGACAGAGTGGAGGGAAGGGGTCTGTCTCTGGAGTCAGAAAACCCAGTTCCCCCAACTCAACAGCCACAGGGGGAGGGACTCTCCACCTACCCCTCTGAACCTCATCTGTAATATAGCAATAGTAATAATACTAGCGATTGTGTATGTAACTATGTGCCGGATGCTGTTAGAAGCACTTGACATGTATTATCTCATTTAATCCCTATGACAATGAGGGGGTCCTGTTGTTATTATCCCAAGGCAGTCTGGCTCCCAAGTCCTAACTGCTTATACTGTGCTGCCCTCTCCCAACACGGACCCAGTGGGGCTAAAGCTGTAGCAGAGCACGTGCACGCGGCTGGTGCTCTATGAATGTACATCTCCGCTTGCTGACGCTGAAACACGACCCTCTGAAAGCCTAGGTTGGGAAATGGCATTGCTCTAGCTGGTCCTAAGGTGGGTGATCGTGTGACGGCGTCCTCCAGCCTGGCACACCCCACTCTCACGGCTGCACGAGCAACGGGCCCAGAGCCTGTACCACAGGCACTTCTGCACACAGCTTCTGAGAAGCAGACGGAGTGTCCGGCACAGGAAGTCGGGTGGCCCCAGCCTGGAGTCCCAGGCCCGCCCCTCGCACCGGGCGCTCAACCCCTCGAGCTTCAGGTTCCACGTAAGTGAAATGGGGGATGAGCTGTATCATCTCAGCCACGTTTCTGGATCACAGGAGACCCTCCATCAATGGCAGCTACCCAGGTTGGGAGGGCAGGACCTGCAGGGCACCGCAAGGTTACAGCTCTGGGTAGGAGAGCTGCTGGCGTGCAGAGGACTCACTTCCACACTCACGGCAGAGGGGAGAACAGGCACGCTCCGAAAGGTCAGGGAGCGAAGCCTGGCACGAGCCAACTTTCCCTTAAATCTCTTTCTGTGTCTCAGGCAAATGGCTTGGGGCTACATCAGTCAAGGTTCTTTTCCCTTGAGCTTTAGGTAGGAGTGGCATCCCCACCCCCCAAACAGTGTGAGCTGTGAGGGATGGACCCTGGTCTTCTCATCACTGCATCCTTGGCACAGCAAGTTGCCAAAAGAAGGCGCTGAATACAGAGAATTAATGTCACCCTAAAGCTTCAGGTACCCCCCTCCTCAAGGCACCAGTGTATTCGCCTAATGGCAAGCAACCCGGCCTGGGAAGCAGGAGCCGGAAGTTCTATGTACCTGCCCAACTACCATTTCTCTGGGCTGCCAGTCATCCGTCCTCTTCAGAGGACTTCCGAGTTATAAAGGGGAATATCTGCTCTCAAGCTGTGATTTATCATCTCAATCTCAAGACAGTGATTATTGGCTACTTTTTGCAAGCATTCCACCGAAGAGGCCAGTTGGGTTTAAACGGACAGGGCCGCGCGTCCGTGTGGGGGTCTGAGCGGAACTGTCTCTGGTCCACACCAGGAGACCAGCCAAGACACCTTCGTGTCAACTATATTGTTTCACCTTGCCACAATGTGACAGGCCTCTCCCATCAGCTCCGTCAGGCAAAACCATCTGTGAGCTGGAGGGACAACTCATGGGGGGGCCCCCACCATCCAGCACCAGAATCAGAACTCTTAAGTTAGAATAATCTTTCCTGACTTTGGAGGTACCGCTATGAAAGGAAAAGTGGTCTCTGTATTCTTCACTGATGCCAACAAAAATCATGGCATTTACTCCCAAGTCCATTTGAGATTCTATTTCAATTCTATGCTACTCTTTCCAATGCTATTTCCCTCCATAGATAATGGAGATCTAGCTGTTTTCTAGACTATCACACCAACTGAAAATAAAAAACCACAGAGGTCTCAATTCACCTACCTAGTCTGAAATCCCACACCACCCTTGTGTCCCAGCCTGACTGCCCAGCCTGGATTATTAGAGTAATCGTGTAAGGGATCAACTTGACAATGAGCAGTCCGAAATGACGTAGAAGCCTAGGGGATACTCGGAGCACGTTCCTGAGAGAAAGAGTACGAAAACCCAAGCGGCTGAGTTCATGGACCACAGACACCCCAAAAGCCATTTCCCTCAGTTCCAGGTGTTGCTCTCGGCCCCAGGGGTGCAGCCCCAGCCCGTGCCAAACCCACACCCGTACCACCCACCGTACGACTGCTGCTCTGTTCAGTGAGGTCTCCTGTGCGAAGGACCCAGAACACAACCAGTACTCGGTAAATGCTGCTGCCCCCCTGTCATCTCTGAGTACCCCATTATTCTGTCTTCTCAACTGTGTCCTTCCGATCTTGTGACACGGAAGCAGCCCGGGACGAGGGGGAGGATGGAGTTTCGAGGCTGCCAGATTTCACTCCCACCGGCTGGACAACACCTCGAGCAAGTTACTGCGCGTCCCAGCAGCAGCTTCCTCACCTGTACGACGGGACAGTAAGTACCTGAAAGGACTGTGTGGGTTCAAGGAGCCTGTACAGCCGAACCGCAGAGCACCATGCCTGGCCCCTAGCAGCCCTCAGGAAAGGTTAGCCCTCTCCCTCCACCTCTCCCACAGCTCTTCCAGATTGTCCAAATAAAACCCAAATACAGGACTCCCGAGAAGCATCGCCATGCTGAGTCTCCTGGGTCATTACGGGCAGTCCCATTGCCTTTGGAGAATCGGGCACCTGGGGCTAAGCCAAGATGCCCCTCCCAGCCAGGTATGCTACTGTGAGCAGCCCCACCTGGCCGTCCCAGCCACGTTCCCCTCCCTGCTTTTGTCCCAAGAGCATGCTGATGAAACCTCACTCTGCTTTTCAAGTCCTCGCCCAACAGGGTCCTGGAGTACTTACTTCCTCACCCAGGCCTGGGGCGGGGCCACCTCCCCACAACACGCCCATCAGAGGAGGCCAATGGCATTATAAACAGCATAAGCCACGTTTTTAATCAACATACAGGAAGGCACCAAGAAAAAACTCAGCCACTCTTAATTAGTCATCCGGGTTCAGCAGCCACATCTCTTCATTAAACAAGAAACTGAGATCCTCGAAACACTCTGGGGCCCAAAGTCCACATGCAAACATCTGCCTGCAGGGGGGCAGGAGAAGCAGGTGGGTGGCCTGAGCTCTGTCAGTCTATCTCCAAAGGTTCCTTGCCTGACCAGGTAAGGCACAAGCCCTCTGACCCTTCCCGTCTGGGTGGTGAGTCCGCCCTGCAGAAGGCTGCAAGGCAGAGGGAGGGCAGGCTCACTTGTGGAGGCCCAGGTGAGACCTCGGGCCATCCAGGGGACCTAGTGCACCTGCCACCAGGACTAAAACAAACACCACGAGGGTAACTGGCTAGCTGTGTCTGCCGGCGTCTGGCTCACCTGATCGGAGCCACCTCCATAATCAGCAGTTCCAACCCTCACAAGCTGACAGTTCAGGGGGAAGGGGAGGCTGCGCCTGCTGGAGTGCATCATGTCCAGGCGTTTGTTGGCCTCGGGGCCTCCTGACCCACCCCCTCCACCCGCCGGGGGCTGCAGCCTCACAAGGGCGATTGTGCGTTCAGTCCTGTCCGGTTGGCTCCCCCCACCCTCATCCCTCGGCTCCCACTCAGGCCGCGGCACGACGCCCCGCAAGCACCGCACGGGGGCAGCGGCCGCGGAAGGGGCCCCGCAGAGTGCCGCGCTGCCTTCCTGCCTTCCTGGCACACAGGTGCCCGCCCTTCCCTCGCTCGGTCCAGGCGGCCTCCCCAGAAGGGGGCAACCCTCCACCTGAGAAAGCACAGCCCCGGGACCACCAACCTCCCCACGGGCTGGAGAGCTCCCGATACTTCCCAGTGGCGGCATGGAAGGTTCGCCCTGGGTAGAGGGGAGGAACCACCTGGGTCGGGGGCAGGGCGCAGGGCCCTGGGAGGGAGGGTAAAGCCCTGGAAAGAGGGGGGTGGCGGAGGCTACACTAAGGGCAGTGAGAGGTCTGGGGAAGAGGATGGGAGGAGGGTCTTAACGTCCAGGCGGTGGCCACGGACGGAGCGGGGAGAGGTCCAGACTAAGGCCAAGGAGGGAAGAGAAGGCTCAGGCTGAAGCCACGGAGGAACGGGGGAACAAATCTAGGCTGGGACCACTGGAGGAGGAGTTGACGGGGGTCCAGAATGAACCACGGAGAAGAGTCGGACGGAGACGGAGGCCTAGCCTGACCACCGGGAGGGGAGCCCAGCCCGGGCCACGGGAGGGAGAAACGAAGGCCTACACTGGCCGCAGGGACGGGGAAAGGGGACCTAGTCCGGGCCGTGGGCAGGAGGAAGGGGGACCACGCCTGGGTCACCCGAGGGGGTGCCTGGCCTGGACCACGGGTCCAGGAGGGTCTAGCCTGGGCTGTGGGAAAGACTAGCCTGATCGAGAGGCGAAGAGTGGGACTCCAGTCTGAGCCAAGGGCGCAGGCTGGGAAAGGTAGGCAGGGTCGCTGCCCAGGCCAGCCGCCCGTGCGGGCAGCCCGCTCCCGAGCAGGCAGCGATGGTGTCTACCTGGGACCCGGACCCCGCCCCTCCCCCACTCGGGGGACCCACCCTGCCCGGGCCGGGGGGGGGGGCGGGGTGAGGACGGCGGAGGCAGGGGGACACAAGCTCCGGCCGGGCCCCCAGGCCTGAGAGAGGGTGACGTCGGGCTTTTACCATGGTGGCGGCGGCGGCGGCGGTCCCGGTCCCGGCGTCTGTGGCTCTCCCCCCAGCAGCAGGGCCCGGCGCTTCCACTTCCCCGGGTACCCAGGAGTGAACATCCGGGTCAGCGCCCCCCTCCCCCCGCGCCGGGCCGCCGCCACCTTCCTTCCCCGCCCCGGCCGGGCCCGGGCCCGCCCCCACGCAGCCGGCTCTCGCCCAATGAGCGCGCAGGGCCGCAGCGATCGCCAAGTATGGAGCGCGGCGCGGGGGGGAGGAGCGCCGAAGAGGGAAGTGCGGGGCGGGGCCTGCGCGCGGGGCGGAGCGGGGCGCGGCGGCTGGCGGGGTGGGCGGGTCCCGCCGGGGCGCGGGGACCCGGCCGGGGGGCTGGCAGGGGTTTCCGCTCGCTCTCACACCCCAGGTCACAGCCCCGTGGCTGCAGAGGCGGGGGTGGCGGAGCAACCTGCGCGCGGACCTCCGGGCGGGGACGCGGAAGGCGCTGGGGCTGGGAGGGGTCAGGCCCTGCCCGCCCTTCCCGGTGCACCCACTGTCTCCCGCGCGGACCCGGAACTGGTGTTGCGGCTGGGCCGGCAGGTCCCTGGGAGAGCGTCCGAGCGATCCCGTGGTGCGATCGCAGCGCCGCAACTTCCTACATGGGGACCTGGCTCATGTCGCTGCATCTGAGCCGAATCTCAAAAATAAAGGAGCCTTAGGCCACACCACTCATTGGGCACCCACCATATACCAGGCCCTATTGGGGGCACTGAAAGAAACAGAGTTGCACTCGACGTGAATATGCCGCAGGTAGCTGTAAGGACCACACACATAGAGATTAGAAAACTGGACTTGGGAAATGTTTGGCGTTTACGAGTATTTTTAGATGAGCTACAGAGAACCAGCCCATTTGCCCAGTAGGGCTGCCTCTCTCCACAGAGTGACTCAGAAAGTTGTTTTTTTTTTCCTTTTTCCTCTCTCACTCTCTTCCTGCAACAACTCTCTGTTGAGCTTAGTCTAGAAGGCAGAACTAGGATTCTAGCCTTGCTGATAATACTGCCCTCCCTGACTTGCTCACTCTGTTTTCTGAGAATCAAATCAGGTCAGTTATGAGGGGATTGGAAACTGTTAGTGTTGCACAAATGGCAGGAATTGTTACCACACATCAGGCCAGGTCCTAGGACTTGGAGTCAAATAAAAGCTGCCACTGGCACAAAAATCAATACAAATAAGTGATTAAGGCCTGGTTTATGGGAATTCTTTCACTTGGTAAGCATTTATTGAGTACCTACTGTATACTGAGCGCTGTTCTAGGCTCTAAGGATAGAGTAGTGAATCTGACAGTCCCAGTCCATACTACTGCAGAGCTTGAATCCTTGGAGGGAAGACAGCTACTAAGTAAGCATCTGTGTCAGGTGGTGATTAGGGGTGGAGAAAACTCAGGGTGAGGGAGTAGGCAGGCAGATAAGCAAAGTGGGGTCAGGGGAGGGCTAATTTAGAAAGTAACGTTTGACCACAGGGAGGCACAAGAACCAGATAGGGCACAGATCCGAAGGGGACAGTCTCTGGTGTGTTCATGGACCAAGGAGGCCAAGGTGGCTGGCCAAGTTTAAGTGGGAACCAGGGGGGCATTGGGGGGAGGCCTGGAAGCTGAGGTCAGAGAATTGCCAAGCACTGACAGGATGAGGCTTAGGCTTGGGCAGGATCAGGAAGCTGTTGTGTCCTGAATGGACTGTAGGGGGCTAGGGCCAGTAGAAAGCTATTTAAGGCATGTTTTATTTCTTTAAAAAGCACTTACACAGGGTTTCCTATGTGATGAACACTTTACAAATAAGAATTCATTTAATCCTCAAAACAGAGGCCCCAAAAGGTAAACCGAAAGTCACACAGCAGAGAGATGAAGGTGCTTACCC
>PJEM01009513.1:25875-71062 GCA_004023845.1 Helogale parvula
TCTTGTGGGGGGAGGGCAAATTATGTTTGAGATGCCTATTGGAGCTCTGAATGGAAATGTCAAGTAATTGGACGTGGAGATCTGGAGTTGGGGAAGAAGTTAGAGGTATTATGAGAACTATTAGCTAAGAAATGATATTTTAAGGTACATAAGGGCTCAAGACATCTTCACTTAGGAGGTGAATGTAGAGGAGAGGAGGTCAAGAAGATAAAGAGGAACAAGCAAGAAGGTTAAGGAGTGACCTGCGAGGGTAGCAAGAAGACAGAGAGAAGGTAGTATCCCTTCTCCCTCCCCCAGTTTTTATTTATTTTTGAGAGGGGGGCAGGGAGAGAGAGACAGAGAGTGAGTGGAAGAAGGGCAGAAATAGAGGGAGACACAGAATCTAAAGACACAGAATCTGAGCTGTCAGTACAGAGCCTGACACAGGACTTGAACTTACAAACCACGAGATCATGACCTGAGCCAGAATCAGACACTTAACCCACTGACCCACCCAGGCGCCCTGGGTGGTGTCCCTTCTTAAAGCCACAGGATAAAGGTGTGAGGGAAAGGTTTGTGAAAGAAGTAACATTTGCTATTTCTTTTTTTTTTTCACAGAGAGAGAGACACAGCATGAGCAGGGGAGGGTCAGAGAGAGAGAGGGAGACACAGAATCTGAAGACAGGCTCCAGGCTCTGAGCTAGCTGTCAGCACAGAGCCTGATGCAGGACTCCAACCCACGAACCACTAGATCATGACCTGAGCCGAAGCTGGACGCTCAACCAACTGAGCCACCCAGGTGCCCCAAGAAGTAACATTTGAACTGTTTACTTGACCAAAATAAGATTGAAAGGCAACCTTGCTGTTCCAAATACATTACCTGTATTTTCTCATTTGATCCTCATACAACCCTGTGAGTCAGTGCCTATTATTCCCATTTCACAGAAGAGGGAACCAAGGCACATAGAGGTTAAGGAACTTGCTCCAAATCACATAGCTAATGAGTTGAAAGTCAGTCAGTCTGGGGCCAGACCCCACACCCGTTACCCTAAGTCTGATCCCGTTGCTTTGCTGATCACAGAGTTAAGTTCCATGCTTGGAAATGTAAGTTACATCATACAAGAGGGCTCGGGGGCCGCCTCCATCTCTCACGCAGCTCCATTTTTGCTTCTTTGGTACATTGGCTACATTCTTTATGGTGCTGCATCCTCAACTGCTTATACCACTATTGCCTCGACATTGCAGCCTGCGTGGGGACCGTCCTGATGGTCTTTGTGCCTCCTTCATCCTCTGCATCAGCTTGCTCTATTAACTGGCAAATTATCTTTCTGTTTCATAATTCAAATCCCAACAGAATCCAGTGGCTCCATCTCCTGTGTTTAAAAAAAATTTTTTTTTAGTGTTTTTTATTTATTTTTGAGAGACAGCACAAACAGGGGAGGGTCAGAGAGAGAGGGAAACACAGAATCTGAAGACAGGCTCCAGGCTCTGAGCTGTCAGCACAGAGCCCAATGCAGGGCTCAAACCCACGAGCCATGAGATCATGACCTGAGCCGAAGTCAGACGCTTAACCGACTGAGACACCCAGGCACCCCTCCATCTCCTGTTTTAATGATGGCAGCACACTGGACAGATCCCCAGCTGATCCACAGATCGAGTCCCCACAGGCTGGATCCTACACCTGATTGCCATGACCATGGGGCCATGGGCACTAAACATGGCTGCCTCCCAAGGGCTGGCAGCAACAAGCACCATAAATATTTTTAGTACTGTCTCTCCTCCCCTCCTCTTTCAAAAACCCCACCCCCCTTGAAGTTCATGCTAGCATATTTTCCACTGGCCACCCCTCCTTTTTTTTTGCTCTCATGAACTAACCTCCTCCCCTCCTGTACCTTTTTTTATGACTTCAGCATCCATAGGCATAATTCATCAGAAATCTTACTCCTCAAGGATTTCTTCCCTACCAATGAGTTTTTCCTTCCCTCTGCCTTCGATACCTACTCCCACGGTCTTAACCTTGAACCTGCTCTCACCCATAATCGCACTATCTCAGAAAACACAATCTCCGATCTCTCAAATCTGACTTTAACCTCATAGTTAAATAGTATACTATTAGTATCACAGGCAAGCATTTTTCAACCTCATGGAGCCCTGCAAACCTTTGACCCCGCCAGATCTTTGCATTTATCTTCCCATTCGCACTCACTTCCCTCCTCACCCAGCTTAATCATGAACACTACACTCACTTTCTTGCAAAAACCAGTAACCCCTTGCCCCTCTCTTTTCTTCTAACGGGCACAAACCTTGCTGAACCCAGCTATCCCCCAACATTCTGCCCATGTCGGAACAGCTGAACATTGCTGGAAAATTGAAACTGACTAGTGGTGCTCTAGATTGACATTCACAAATTTCAGATGAGCCTTCAATCCTTTTAAATGAGTGCTTACTACATGCTAAGCTCTTCCCATACATTATACCTCACTAATTCCTCCCAACAATCCTTTGAGCTAGGACCATCTACTTTGACCATTTTACAGAAAAGGAAGCTGAGGCTTAGAAATAACTTATCTAGGGGCGCCTGGGTGACTCAGTCGGTTAAGCGTCTGACTTCGGCTCAGGTCATGATCTCAAGGTTTGTGGTTTCGAGCCCCGCGTCAGGCGCTGTGCAGACAGCTCAGAGCCTGGAGCCTGCTTCGGATCCTATGTCTTCATCTCTCTCTGCCCCTCCCCTGCTCATGCTCTCTCTCTCTCTCCCAAGAATAAATAAACATTGAAAATTTAAAAACATATTTTAAAGAAATGACTTGCCTAAGGTCACACAGACAGTGCATGGGCGAGCGTATTGTCACTCTTTCTGACTCCGTCTGTCCCGAGAATCACTAAGTTGAGGTCATATGTAGGAAAGTGCTTTGTCAGTGACGCTACTACACTCCAGCACATAGCAAGGCAATTTACACATAGTAGGGGCCAGTGGTATTTGCTGAATGGAGGCAGGGTGGGAGAGAACCCCAAGCCAAATTGTGCTGTCACTGGAGGAAAGAAGAAGCGATCCTGAGGACCTCGGAGAAACAGCCATCCGCTGCACGCTCAGTCTTTTGCAATGTTCATCAGCTGATACAGGACACATTCGAGCAGGCACTACCCAGAAGCTCGCCCAATGTGGCTTCTCCTTTTCCTTCTTAAGTCCTCACAGCTGGAAATATTAGGTTAATTAAAGGCATACCATCTCAGGGGTCTGGGACTTGCTTCGGTCCTAAATCCCCTTTGATTTAACAGGCCAGCTTTCTGAATTGAGGATCTTCTTGGATTACTAACAGTGGTTTTAGATGTTTTACTGTGTCTTTGGAGATACAAGAGAACACTAGAATTCGCCAGCTTTTAACCCCTCACTAGACTGAATTCTATAGACAAGAGGTTTAAACCACATTCCTTGAACATCCTAACTCCATATCTTACAGTTTCAGGGGGATTCAACAGTCTCGTTACCAAGAGTATCAGAAGGAAAGAACGTCACCTGGTAATTCCATCGTCCCCATGATTCAGCTTTGTTGAAGGTCGCTTCTGGGGTGTCCTCTCTTTTCTACAACTCAAGCCTCCCTCATTTGCCTTCAGTTGCCTTTAGTTTGGGTAGAATTGAGCCCCCCCCCCCCATCTCCAGAGGAGAGGCTCCTGGTTGCCTGGAGCCAAAGTATGGCCTTGATAGTACTAATGGGTTTGGGGATGGACCATTAACCTAAGTTGGGTCACCGCACTTTCTTCGGAACACTAATCAAAATAAGCTCTGCGTGAAGGGAGTTGGTCCATCAAGTAAGTTTGGGAAGCGCTGTAAACAATATTCCCTCTTGAGGATTATAGGCTCACAGGAACCTACGCTTCAGTTATGTCTCTCAGATTGTTCAACTACTCTCTCTCAACCAGATAACTGCTGTGCTTTGAAGCATCCCTAAGTGTCTTCCATCTTACGTTTAAAAAGAAAAGAAAAAGCCTTTGTGAATGCCACCCCCGCTCCAGCCTACCGCCCATCTCCCACCTTCCGAAGCTACAGAATTGTAAGGATGGGATGTCCTCTGACATCCTAACTTCCCATTCTATACCGTCACTTCTCCACAGAAGTGACCCCAAGGTTACCCATATATCCAGTAGAAAATACATGGGGTCTGCTCAATCCTCACCTCCTTCAACTCTCTGGTAGCATTTGATGCCATTGGTCACTTCTTTCTCCTTGAAGCACCTTCTTCCATTGGCTTCCATGACATCGTGTGACTCTCCTGGTCCTAACTCTAACCTGTATGACTGCTGCTCCTCCATGTTCTTTGCAGACTCATTTTCTTCTACACAACCGCTAAATGATGGGGTCCCTTGGGGCTCAATCGTGGGCTCTCTTCTTATTTCATCTCCTCAGACAATCTCAACCACGCTCCTGGCTTCAGTGACCAACTGGCTTCAGTCATGAGCCCACCCTGGACACTGGGGGGAATGGGGATGGGATCATGGGGAAGGGGACCCGTTTCCCTGGTGATGGGAGGAAATCAGAGCACTGTTACCAAAAGAAAGAGAAAGGGATGCTGGAGAATAGGAAAAAAAAACCCTAAAAATAGTTATTACAGCCATATGTTCTGGGTAAACTCATGCAAAGCAATGAAACAGGCACCTTTTGGGTCTCAGAAATTTCTAGTCATTGGACCCCAAAGCGGGACTGAATACAGGCCAAACAAAATCCTGATTTCCTTTGAAGACAGAATGCTGTATGCTTTGTAGAGGAGGCAGCCTTGGCTAGACAGCTTAGATCAACTTCTTCCACCCTTTAGCATCTTGAAAGAACATGTAGCAAGTGGCAGGGAGGCAAACAGGCCACGAGCAATCCATTTCTTCTTAATATATGCCCAAAGTCAGTGTCAAGAGGATGTCTTAGTCTGGGGTTAGACACCATCATCTCAGGACTTTTGTTTTTGCTCCCCTGGTGGGCACCTGGAAAACTCACAGCCGCCTTCTGCTGGGCAGGAAGGACTATTTGTATCCTGACCAGCTGTGGGTCTTCCTCACAGTTCCAGAAAGGCCTCTCACATGTGGGCCAGCTGTTGGAGCTATTGTATGCATATTTGGGAGAATTCATGTTTAGTTTATTAAGCTGGCCAGCCACCCACCCACCAGGCTACAATGTGTCTAAGGCCGACCCTACCTCCGCCATGTAGTTTTTTCTGACAGTCTGCTCGGAAGCTGAGTTCGGGGCCTCCTGTTCTCCCGGAAACTTTGTGCTTTGCACACCTTTTCACTTGCAATTTGTCCCTACTGCTCTCTGGGCTCCTTGAGATGGAGACTACAAGTCCTCTCATTAACAATTTCCATAGTACCTGGGATATGGTACTCTGTGGACGAAGCCTATCAAATGGTGAGCCGGGGAACCAACCTCCAAGCACAGTCATCCAGGATGCAAACCTCAACTCCTCCAAAGCGCTCATCCCTCATTCCAATCAGACACTGCAATGTTGCAAGAGAAACAAAACCAGATGCAGAACTGACGTAGGAGCTGGTATGGTGGTGGGACTTAGGGACCAGTCTAGTGAAATGGTGCAATAATAAATCAGAGCAATAAACAACTAAAAACCAAATGTTGAAAATACCATTTACCAGGGCGCCTGGCTGGCTCGGTCAGTAGAGCATGTGACTCTTGATCTCAGGGTCATGACTTCAAGCCCCACATCAGGCATAGAAATTACTTAAACAAACAAGCAAGGAAATACATTTACCATAACATCAAAACACACAAAAAATACTTAGGGATAGGGGCACCAGGGTGGCTTAGTAGGCTAAGCATCCAGCTTTGGCTCAAGTCATGATCTCGTGGTCCATGTGTTCGAGCCCCATGTCAGTCTCTGTGCTGATAGCCTTGGAGCCTGGATCCTGGAGCCTGGAGCTTTGGATTCTCTCTCTCTCTCTGCTCCTGCCCTTCTCACACTCACTCACTTGCGCTCTCTCTCTCAAAAATAAACATTAAGAATTAAAAAAATACTTAGGGATACATTTAATGAAATATATACGAGTCCTGTGAGCCCTGAAAACTAGAAAACATTGCTAAGTAAATAGATGTATCCTATTCATGGGTTGGAAGGCTCAGTATTATTCAGACATTCATTCTGATGATCTATAGATTCAGTGCAATCCAATTTAAAACCCCGGAAGGTTTTTTTTTCTAGAAATTGACAAGCTAGTTTTAACACGTACATGGAGGCTTAGTCGGTGGAGTAAACATCCAACTCTTGAATTCAGCTCAAGTCATATCTCACGGCTTGTGGATTTGAGCCCCATGTCTGGTTCCCCCTAACAGTATGGAGCCTGCTTGGGAATCTCTCTCGCTCTCCCTCTCTCTCTGCCCCTCCCCTGCTCATGCCTTCTCTCTCTCAAAATAAATAAATACAACTTAAAAAATGTTTTAATAAAATGTATATAGAAATACAAAGACCTGAGACTCTTAAGGGAGGCAAATTAAAGTGAGAGGACACATGCCACCTGATTTCAAGATCTGTCCAAAGCTGCAGAAATACAAAGTGTGTCATTGGTAGAAGCAGAGACATCCAGATTAATGAAAAGAATAGTCCAACATTAGACCCGCACATATTCATTCAAATAAGTTTTGATGAAGATACCAATGTAATTCAGTGGGGGAAGAACAGTGTTTGCAGCAAACGGTACCGGAACAACTGAAGGTCCATGTAGAAAACAGCGACTCTTGACTCGTATCTCATACCATCCGTAAACACGAACTCAGAATCCATTACAGACCTCGGGCACCCGGCTGGCTCAGTCAGAGGAGCATGCGCCTCTTGATCTTGGGGTCTTGAGTTCAAGCCCCACGTTGGGTGTAGAGATTACTTAAAAATAAAATCTTTTTTTTTCAAAAAAGCTAAAACTATCAGGCTTTTGGAAGACAACATGAGAGAAAATCTTCACAGCTTTGGGCAGGCGAAAGTTTCTCGGGATACAAAATGCACTAGCTACCAAAAAAAAGCCTGATAAATTGGACTTGATTTTTTAAAAAAAATTTTTAACATTTATTTTTTGAGAGACACACAAAGAGACAGAGCATGAGTGGAGGAGGGGCAGAGGGAGAGGGAGTCACAGAATCCCAAGCAGCTTCAAGGCTCTGAGCTGTCAGCACAGAGCCTGACGTGGGGCTAGAACCCACAAGCCTGAGCTGAAGTCGGACACTTAACCGACTGAGCCACTCAGGTGCCCCCAAAGTGGACTTGCTTAAAATAAAACAATCCTGCTTTTCCAAAGATACCATTTAAGGAAAGGATTTCAGAGCCACGTAAAGCATTATTGAACCTCACATAGGACTTTACATCTTTTTGAAAGAAAATGGCATTCTCTTCACTACAGAAACTTCAATCCTTCTAAATAAATAAATGTAAATATTAGCTTTTGTTTTTTATTCAAGGGAACCAATAGAGTGCATCGCATAAGAGGTCCTTGATTGAGATTGTTAACTCCCAGGACCAGGCTAGACCCAATGACCTATTAATTGAAGGCAATTGATGTCATTATAGTCAGAAAAACTTCCGATTATAACCAAAAAGAAAGCAAAGGTCAAAGGCAGAGAAGTGGCAGCAAATATCTGGCCCAGCAGGTTAAGTGTCTGTACATAGGGAAAATGAATCACCAAGTCTGAAGGTAGGCAGGTGCAAAGGAGGAAAGCAGAGGGGGTGGTGGGTCAGGGTGAGTCAGCACAGAGGCCCAGAGCCATGCCAGCAGCGTTGGAGCCATTCCTAACACTCACTGGTGCTCACTGCTTTGACAGCTGAAAACAGGCAAGAACAGACATACCTGATCTTAGATCCTATGAGGTCTGACCCCATTTAAAACTTATATGTATCTTTAAAAATTAAAAAATGGGGGAGGCGCCTGGGTGGCTCAGTTGGATAAGCATCTGACTTCGACTCAGGTCATGATCTCACGGGTCTGCGGGTTCAAGCTCACGTCGGACTCTGTGCTGATGGCTCAGAATCTGGATCCCGCTTCAGATTCTATGTCTCCCTGTCTCTCTGCCCCTCCTCTGCTCATACTCTGTCTCTCTCTCTCAAAAATAAACATTAAAAAACTTAAAAAGTAAAAGAAAATAAAACCTCTATGTATCAAGAAAACTTCAATTGCCAGATTTCTCTGTTAGGCACCACTCCCTGGACAACTGCCATCGCAGTTCTGTCGAACTTCATCTGGATGACTTCTCATTCCTTGCTCCACACTATTTCTAGTTGCTGCAGGTAAGTAGCGTGGGCGGGCCACATGTTCACCTTTTCCACTTCCTCCTGGACACAAACATAGTGTATAGTGTATAGTGTAATAGTATGTATTTCCCAGCCTCTTTGAGGGAGGTTGTGGTCATGTAACTGGTTTCATCCAATGAAATGTGGGAGGAAGTGACATGAGCCACCTCCAGCCATGGCCATAAAATGCCACTTGTAACTTGCCCCATTCTCTCTCTCTCTATCTCTCTCTCTCTCCCTCTCTCTCTCTCTCTCTCTCTCTCTCTCTCTCTCTTTCCATCAGCCTGCCGAATGCAAAGGAAGTGAGAGAGGACTCCACAGTGGAGGAAGCCCGAATCTCCTCCCAGGACAGTCCACTGAAGCATCCGATCAGACTGTCTCGGGAGAAAATAAACCCGTGTGGTTGTAAGTCATGAGAACTGGGGGGGTGCTTGTTTCAGCAGCCAGCGTTGTCCTGACCAATACAAGTCTGAAGAGCTCCCCGTGAGAGCTTCCAATCTAGCAGGAAATGTTTGGGACGACCAATTTAAGCAGGATGTCCATACCAGTGTGAAGGTTCCATGGGTGCCTCAAGGTAGAGCTGGGGAGGTGGGACGAAGGTCACACAGGTCAAGCGAGGGCTTGAATGGAGGTCTGTCTGCCCCCAAAGTCTCTTCCACATCACCCCACAACAAAGAGGCATTTAGATGTTTCAAGTGATGATCATCACGAGGAGAGACTGTAGGACTCTGCATAACTTACTCTCTCACACATTTGTACTATGTATTTTTTTAAGTTTATTTCTTTGTTTTGAGAGAGAGAGAGATGGAGGGAGAGAGCACGAGCAGAGAAAGAGGGAGAGAGAGAATCCCAAGCAGGCTCTGCGCTGTCAGTGCAGAGCCCAGCACGGGATTTGATTCCACGACCTTGGGATCATGACTTGAACCGAAATCAAGAATCAGACATTTAACAACTGAGACACCCAGACGCCCATCTGTGCCGTGTATCACTGTAGAGCTTTCCTACAAGCCAGTGAGGTTGACTATCTAGGAATATTTGAATATATCATGGAATTCTCATTTTTATATCAACGTCATCCCCAAGGGCTGAAAGGTGGGTAATTAAAATTATTATCCATTTCTCTAGCCAGCAACTTAAATGTTTTACCAGTCTGGTAAAAGGCTCTGGGGACCGTGCCATAAATACAGCTGTCGCCCTTCACCGTCCACTTCTTCCTTTCTGCCTTCACCATCCCGATCATAAACTGGGCTCCCGGCTGAACACATGCATCTTCTTTCTCCCTACAAAGTTGAAAGGGCAGGCGATGAAGCCTCCATCTCCTGGTTTCCACATCTGTAAAATGGGGGTATGATACCTAACACATAAAATTGTTGAGATTTAAATAAGCAATCAAATGGTGGCAGATAGTATTCTACCCATGTTTATGCTATTCATTAGATATTCATTAGGTACCCCCACCCTCTCTCCACTGTTCCCACCAAACATCCAATGAGTCTTGGTATTTTGTGCATACATTTGCCAGCCTTATCACGGTGTCTCTGTGTTTTATACCTAGTTATGTCAGCCTTGTACATCTGTGACCTTAAACTCCAAATAGGCAGAAAACCCTTGGTTGCTGAGTATTTATGGGTCCCCTGACCAGATGATGAATTCATTGTTCCAACCACAATAGGAGATCATTGAGCACTTCCTATCTCATGAGCTTTAGGTAAGGAGGCTCCAGGAATAAGACTCTGTTTCTGCCCTGTAGGACGATCAGAGAGATGATTTTTTTTAATGTTTATTTTTGAAAGCATGAAAGGTGGAGGCGGGGGACAGAGAGGGGGACAGAAGATCTGAAGCAGGTTCTGTGCTGACTGAGAGCAGTAACCCAAGCCCAATGTGGGGTTTGAACTCACAAGCTGCTAAGTCATGACCTGAGCCAAAGTTGAACGCTCAACCGACTGAGCCACCCAGGTGCCTCAAGAAGTGATTTAAAAAAGCATGGCTGGGGCACCTGGGTGGCTCAGTGGGTTAGGCATCTGGCTACAGCTCAGGTCATGATCTCACAGTTCGTGGATTTGAGCCCTGCATCGGGCTCTGTGCTGACAGCTAGCTCAGAGCCTGGAGCCTTCTTCAGATTCTGTGTCTCCCTCTCTCTCTGACCCTCCCCTGCTTGCACTGTCTCTCTCTGTCTCTCAAAAATAAATTTAAAAAACATTTAAAAAAGCATGGCAGCTTATTATTCTTAAAAATAGCATGTTAAGGAGCACCTTGGCTGAGTCAGTCAGCAGAGTGTGCAGCTTTTATTTTGGGGTTGTGAGTTCGAGCCCCACATTGGGTATAGAGATTACTTAAAATCTTTTTAAATTTTTGTTTATTGTTTGTTTGTTTGCTTGTTTTGAAAGAGAGCATGTGTATGCACGCAGGTGCACACATACAGGGGAGGGGCAGAGAGAGGAGGACCGAGAATCTGTCAGCACAGAGCCTGATATGGGGCTCAATCCCACCAGGTGTGAGATCATGACCTGAGCCAAAATCAAGAGTCAGATGATTAACTGACTGAACCACCCAGGTGCTCCCCTCCAAAATTTTTTAAACGGAATTTTAGGCATCTGGCTACAGAAATACCTGCTCATTACGGGAAAAATTCTAGATAAAGGTGGCCCCCCCAAAAAAGAAAGAAAAAAACACTCAAGAAACAATTACTGTTCTTTTTAGAACCTATCCTTCCAGGGCGCCTGGATGGCTCAGTCGGGGGAGCCTCTGGCTCCTGGTTGTGGCTCAGGTCGTGACCTCATGGTTTGTGAGTTTGAGCCCCACGTTGGGCTTGACACTGATAGTGTGGAGCCTGCCTGGGATTCTCTGTCCCTCTCCTGTTACACTCTCTCAAAATAAATAAATAAACTTAAAAAAAAAAGAACCTGTCCTTCCAATCTTTTTTTTCTGTTGCACATATATAAATATTTGACAAAAATGGAATCAATTTTTATGACTTGCATTTTCCCCACATAATCACACATCATGAATATTCCACACATTTTTAAAGACTCCCTTATGGCATTTTTAAAACGTTTTTTGTGTGTGTTTTTATTTATTATTGAGACAGAGAGGAACACAGCATGAGTGGAGGAGGGGCAGAGAGAGAGGGAGACACAGAATCTGAAGCAGGCTCCAGGTTCTGAGCTGTCTATCGGCACAGAACCTGATGCGGGGCTCGAACTTGGAATGGCGAGATCACAACCCGAGCCGAAGTTGGATGCTTAACTGACTGAGCCACCCAGGTGCCCCTCCTATGGCATAATTTTTAACGGTGCCTTGGTGTCCGTTGTGTGGATAGATCATGATTTTTTTAATCTTTTTTTAAAGTATTTATTTTTTTGAGAGAGAGAATGTGAGCAGGGGAGGGACAGAGAGAAGTGGGGGGACAGAGGATCCAAAGCAGGCTCTGCACTGACAGCAGCGAGTCTGATGTGGGGCTCGAACCCACGAGCCATGAGATCATGACCTGAGCTGAAGTTGGATGCTTAACCGACTGAGCCACCCAGGCGCCCTTAGACCATGATTTTCTTTAAAAGCAACTCCCTCATGTTGTACAGTGAGGTTATTTCCAATTTTTCACCATTATTAGCAATCAACGTCTTTGAATGCATTCCTCTGGTCACATCCCTAATTATTTCCCCAGAACCCACATGAAGAAGTGAGCATCAAAGGAAGGGCACATGGTCAAGGTATTTCCTAGCCGTTGCCAAGTTCTCGATTAGGAGAATCATACAAATTCACGACCCACCAGCAGTCTATAAGAACGCTATCACAAAGGCTTTTTTCCAAGATGATTACAAAAAAAATAATCAAGAAGATAAGTGTTTGCTAAGGGCTCGCCCCACGCCAGCTGTGTTTATTTGTTGAACTCTGTAGCCATGTTCCTTCGACCAAACGCTGAAGGTCCTTCAGACTCTTTTTATTTAGTGCTCCTTTCAACACCCTGAAACTTTGACCCAAGTTTTATCCGCAGGAAAGGAGATTTCTGGTAAATACGGTTTCCAGTGTGGAAACTCAGCTTAAGCACTTCCTCCACCCCTTGTCCTAGCATGGACCACCTCTGTGATTTTAACTGCTGGGAATCCTTCAGAAGGGGCCGCGCTGCTGACTTGGGGCCGAGAGCGTTAAGTGCTTACAAGAAATGAAAGAGCTGGCTTGGGGTGAAAAAGTCATGTTCTGAGGTACAAAGGAAAAACCAATAACAACCCAAGGGTTTGGAGTTTCATTTGACCTGCTCTGATAATATCACTATGGTGATGGGCTCCATAAACAGTTGCAAAATAGCAAGATGAAACAGAACGAGCCAGTTCCACCCAGGAGATCTCGAGTTATTTTAGGGATCAAGGCAATGTCATCTGGGGTAAATATGGAATGCAAAATCTGTTCTTTTAATAATCATCCTCCTCTTTAGTGGAGCTGAACAAAGACCTGGGCGTTTGTTCTGTAGAAGCACTGACCGAGCGTCTTCGGGGCTGGGGAGGAAGCACGGGCCAAAAGAATGGAAATAATGGTTAATAACAGATGCGGGGTTGAGTCTTCTCACACCCTTGGCCTCTGGGAGCCCTGCTGAGCCCAGTGTGGAGTCCAAGTGTGGAACACGGGTGATGTTGTCAGAAAGGGCTGGCTGGCCTGGTTGAGAGACTGGGATCGGGACCTCAGGGAACTGAACTTGGTCGTCTGCCCCTGACCTTGATTCCTGGGCCAGAGGTGGGTGGAGGGAAGCATCTTCAAGGCCACAGTCGGCCTCCAGAGCATCCCCATCTGCCACGGATGACATCTGCCACTCCCATCCCCATGCTGTTCTCTTTGAACCCCTGACTCAGCGAGCCCCAAGCCAAAAAAGCAGAACTCGCTATTTTTTGCACCAAGAAAAAAAAATATCAGTCAGTACACTTGCTGAACTCCTTCCTGACCCCGAAACTCTTACTCCTTACACTTAACCCCTTGCTCTTCCCCTATGTCTTTGCTCCTTTCTCTCTCTCTCTCTTTCTTTCTCTCTCCCCTCCCCAACCCCAACCCCTTCTGTTTCAGACTGCTAAACTGGAATCTCCACCATCCTGTCTAGTGAAGAGTCTCAAGGGAAAGGATTTTTTTCTGCAGCCACAGAGGCAAGAATAACTCCTGCCACACGGAACTTTCTCCGTAAGTGCCTGCTGGGAGGAACTGAATTGAAAAGCCCATGTTTACCCTGAAGTGGACATTTCTTCCATGCATCTGAGACAACGGCTATTTGTTGATTCACCCGTTCCACAAATGTTTGAGTACCCACTAGGGGCCACAGGTTTTCCGGGGATTGGAGCAAGCGCTCAGAGCCTGTCCTTACAGAGATTACATTCTACTGTAATTAGAATCAAAACAGGCCGACCCCAGGACCTTGGTGGAGACCACAATTATCCTATCACAGAGAGCCTTCTCCAGTCATTGGACACAAAATCACACTCGACCCCTTTCCCTATTTAATTTTTCTTCCCAGGACTTAGCATCCCAGGGCGTGTTATATATACATGTACACGTCTTTGTTTTTGGTTTATTTGTCAGTCTTCCCACGCAAAAACATATCCTCTTTGGTGGTGATTTGTCTGCGGTGTTCACTGCTTGAAGTCCCAGGATGGTGCCCAGCTCGCACACAACAAGTGTTCAAACAGATATGTGTCAAAGCCATTTGTTCAAGGCACTGATTAGTCCCCCGGAACTTTCTAGCAGAACTCTCCAGGGAAGGAGCTGAGAAGGACTCCAGAGGATCAAAACAACAAATTACAAGTGTCCGGGCCTTTCCGGTTTCTAAAGCAGGGGGCTACAAGCAGGGGTCCTCAGGGCCCTTCACCTCCTGATTTCCTCCTTGTTAAGTGGAAATAATAAGCCTACCTTTGGGAACTGTAGCAGTTGGATAAGGTAATACCTGCTAATCGCCCACCCTGGGACCCCGGTACACAGTAGGTGCTCCATGCCTGCGGAGGAAAACTAATGCTTCTTTATTATTTGAGCTTCATAATTCCACATGGACATTATTATTATCGCCGCTTAACTGACAAAGGAAACAAGGCTCATGGAGGCTTAGTGATCTGCTCATGGCAGCTCAGGTGGGTCTAAACCCCCCCAGAGGGGCACAATTCCAGACGCTGTGTCTTATCTGCATGCCCACAGCCGCTAGCTCTGCCAGGAAAACACGTCTCACGAACGCCTCCTAACTCCTCCTCTGCCCTCACTCTGCCGGGCTCATTTTCGGCGGTCCCACCACCGTCGCTGTGGGAAGGAGAGCTCTGGGAAGTAAGCCTGAGCAAGGCAAAGGATTGTGCATTTGGTTAGGAGGTGAAGGATTGAGTCTCCCCCCCGACCACCGTCCCAGCCCGTTCTGCAGCCTCCCCGAGCACCTCCCTGAGTTTTCTACGGCTCCCCCTTCTCCAGTGCCTTCGGGGACCCTTGGCCTCCCAGCATCTAAGCCAATGGGGATTCTGGTCCAATTAAGGGCAATGGACCAAGAGACTTAACAGCATAAACAAATCAGGAAACTTCTCGAAATTTGGAGGTCCGCTGCCTAGACTCTAAAAACTACCAGTACTTAAGCTTCCTAAAAACAATTATAATTTTTAAAATATATAATAGTGTTGTCATGCATTGAACCATCTCCTTGGTCTCGGGCAGGGTGGGAGGCAATTTACAAATATCCAGCCCAGAAAGGTAGCCGTTACGGTTCCCATTTTATAGATGAAAAAGATGAAGCCCAGAGAGATGAATGATCTTGTTGGGAGTCATGTAGCTACCAAGTGATGAAGGCTCAGGATCTAAAGCCGGGAATGCCTGCCTTTGAAGTCCATGCTCCTTGGTCACACAAAATTATGGGGTGAGCATCAGGGAGTTATGGGCACCAGGATGCCTACCCCAGCATTATTCTGAAGGACACCAGAAACATACTAAAACATGCAAAAACAGGGGGACGGTTCTATGGATTATGGTAAGTGTGGCCAGTAGACTATTTTACAATTATTGAAAATGATACAAAGAATGTGATGACACAGAAAAGTCCTTATGACAAACAGAAAGCGTGGGCTACAAAATATATGTCCCTAGGCATTACACTATTTTTAATGTTTATTTTTGAGAGAGAGAAAGAGCATGAGTTCGGGAGGGGTAGAAAGAGAGGGAGACACAGAATCCGAAGCAGGCTCCAGGCTTCGAGCTGTCAGCACAGAGCCCGACGCGGGGCTCGAACTCACGAACCGTGAGATCATGACCTGAGCCGAAGTTCGAAGTTTAACTGACTGAGCCAGCCCTAGAGATGATAATTTATAAACATGCATGTACATGTGCAGAGGGCTGGAAGGAAGCATAAAAATATGACCATCACTGCACGGTGAGATTTGGGGGGATTTTTACCCCCTTCCTGAGACCAGTCTTTCTGCAACGTGATTAACTTACTTTGCAATTTACAGATTAAAAAAAAGATCAGACACACTTTTCAGAAGTCCTGTAGCTTTGGCACACAGAGCACAGGAATGAGCATGCCTTGTTTTCAAGGCTGACTAGATGACTTTCCTTTTTTAAAAATTTTATTTTTGAGAGACAGACATAAGTGGGGGAGGGGCAGAGAGAGAGGGAGACATAGAATCCAAAGAAGGCTCCAGGCTCCGAGCTGTCAGCACAGAGCCGGACACGGGGCTCGAGCTCACAAACTGTGAGATCATGACCTAGCCAAAGTCAGACTCTTAACCGGCTGAGCCACCTGGGCGCCCCTAGATGACTTTCCTTTACCAACTGCTCCTGGTCGTAGCCTTTCTTGCACAAGCTGCTGCCCGTGCAGGCACTGGTGTCGTCCTCCCCCACCTCTGTGTCTGTCTGCTAATCCCGGGCTTCCACCTGCAGCTGCTCTGTCCAACATGGTAACCATTGCCACGTGTGGGTGTTTACGTTTAATTAAATAAATAATTTGATGCTTCAGTCTCACTGACCATATTCCAAGTGCTCAATAGTCCCACTCAGCCACTGGCTACTGTTGTGCACAGCACAGATAAAGAATGTTTCTTAATACTGGGGCGCCTGGGTGGCTCAGTCGGTTTAGTGCCTGACTGCTGATTCTGGTTCAGATCATGATCTCATGGTTCATGGGATCGAGCCCCGTATCAGGGGTGTCAGCACAGAGCCTGATTGGGATCCTTTCTCTCCCTCTCTGTCTGCCCTTACCCCACTCAAAATAAATAAATAAATAAACAAAGAAGTACATAAATAAATAAACCTAAAAAAATTAGGGGTGCCTGACTGGCTCAGTTGAGCATCAGACTCTCGGTTTCAGCTCAGGTCATGATCTCTGGGTTCGTGACTTGGAGCCCCACTTTGGGCTCTTTGCTGTTGGCATAAAGCCTGCTTGGGATTCTCTCTTTCTCAATCTCTCAAAACAAATAAACCTAAAAAAATCTTTTCAAAATATATTTACACAAGAACATTTCTCACATGGCAGAAAGTTCTATCGGATAGCACTGATCTAGCCTCGAGACTGAAGACAATCTCTTGAACCCTAGGCCCTGGCTGTCTGTGATCAGTGGGTTGGCCAGACCATAACTTTTCCATCCCAAAGACTGTAGTCTCTCGTGCCATCTGTACTCTCCAGAGAATTCAAGGATCAGGGAAAATTAAGGATGGCTCCTCCCACTCAAAGGCGGGGCCTCCCAATTACAGTTATTTAGAAGTGCTTTACAGAGTGAAGATTAATCAGGCAGGGTGGGAAAGTGGACAGGGATAGAGGATTGCTTTTTATTATGAATGTTCTCAACAGAAGCCGTTTATTGATGCCCACCGTGTGCCAAGAACTGTGTGTATTTTATCGTTGTTAATCGTCAGAACCCTGAAAAGCAGGTTTTACTCCCTTATATACTAAGATGAAGACACTGAGGCTCAAAGAAGTCAACAAACTTGCCCAACTTCATGAACCAGGATCCATACCTTCAGACATCAAGTCTCATGCTGTTTCTATGACACCAATGGGCCTCGGCGGGGAAGGGAGGATTCCAAATCTCAGAGAAGGATTCTCATTGGCTCTGCTTGTGTAACAAGCCTGTCTTGAGACCAATCACATTGGAAGGAAAGATCAGTACGCGGATGGCCTGGCCTAAGTCATTGTCCGCCAGTGTACTGACAGGGGCAATGACAGTCCCATTGGAACCATCTAAGGCTGCGGAAACGTAGTTGCCAAATAGGACTGAGCACACAGAAAACACTTGCTATTTGCTACTTTCGCCCCATTGTTATAATCGTCACGGGGCCTACCCACACACTGATGTCATTTGTCTTCAAAATTCTCTCAGCGAGAACCTTAATAGCAATTACTACCATCTTTCATGAAGAGCCTAGGCCCTGGGGCCTGTGCTTTTCCCATCATTACCTTTGGTCCTTCAATTGTACACGGTGTTCTTCAGTAATGCTGTGATGGTTTTCTTTCTTTGAGTAGAAATAGTGGGTTTGATTTCCTGGAAACTCAGACGTGACCTCCCTAGGTTCTCCTTGGTCTCTTTCCCACAGCTGGCCTACCCCTGCCTCATGCACCAGACTAATTCACGTCATCCACATATTAAACATCAAATCCTTTGCCCTGAAGCCTACACTCTCTCATTGAGAGTTAAATGAATAAGACATTCACACACAGGGTTACTCATTAGGTTGGGCCCCAAGGGGCCAATTCTAAAACAGAACTTAGTCTACACTAAGTGGACTAGGGATTGGACAGTTGGCCAGAGGCTGGACCGGATGCCCTCCAGAGGGCCCCGGAGAGCTGAGAGGTCTGAGTTTCAATGGTCAGGGGAGAAGGAGGAATGTTCCCGGGCCATGGCTTCTCCTTGGATTGAGTCCAGCCTACACAAGAGCCGCTTGGGGCCCAAGTTGTCTAAGTAAACACTGATTCCTTGACGAGTTTCCAAAATCAGGAACAGAGCAACTGTTTGGTTTGAACAGGCTGTGCTCTGTAAACCACCGCCTGCACATCACCAGGGCCCCATGTAAATATTTTAGCTACAGATTGGAAGAACACAACTTTTTTTTTGAAATCCCGTCACTTCATTGCTAGACTTATAATGAATTACGTGTTGTCTCTGTTGTTAGACTTAAAATGAAGTATGTGTTATTTCTGTTTATTGGGAGGTTTAATTCCCTAATTTGGTTATAGGCATCTCAGATGTATCTCTACAGGGACCTTTAGAGTTTGAGGAAAGCCCAGGAAATAACGTGCCACTTTTTCCTGCTTGGATTCGGAACAAAATGAAGACACAGGACTCAAGTAGGTAGAGAGGAAGGTATCATTTTACTATCAATAGAACTGATTATGGAGATGTTGGCTTTAGGTGTATGAGTTAAGATCTTTCTAGTTCTTCACTCCAGAATTAGGGAGACTTAGTCATCCAGTCTGAGACAGCACTGTCCTAGGGTAGACGCGTGGAGAAGCAGAAGAAAACATGTGTAGCCAGAGAGAAGAAAGGAAGGAGGACCCTGGCCTAAGCATTTCCTGTTTCTCCTCCCAAAGCCATCAATGAATACCTCCTCCTCTGGGAAACAGTAGGGCAGGGGACCCGGAGCAGCTGAGATGTCAGTATGATGGGCCTCCTGCTGCATGGAGACATGAAGCCAGAGAGAAGGACGTTCGCCTCCAATAGACACCTTGATGAAGCATGAGGCAAAGCGAGACCAGGCCAGGAATCTCCCCAGACACAGCCTCTTGGCAAAGATGGCAACTGCTTGAATCAGAAAGCAGACCTTGATCTTGAAGACAAAAAGTTTACCTTCACACATAGCTACAGCAATACTGGTGACACTTAGGCCACATGATAGGTAGAAAAACAGAGACTCAAGAGTACTTGTTCCCGTTACTGCTCTGATCACCACAACAGCCTTCATCTGCATCGCCGTCCTCAATTTCTGGTGGACTCTCTACCAAATTCTTCTCATTGATGACCACACCTTGTCACTTCTTCTCCGCAAGATCTTTCCCCCAGCTGTCTCATTTCTAGTTTCACTGCTCATTAACTCTCCTTTGAACTACTGGGGAGACATCTTACCTAGATTTCCTGACTTTATCACCTGTCTGTGCCTTCTGTGTATTTCCGACCAGACTGATCTTTCTGAAAAACAGATCTGATCAGCTCAAGGCCCTGTGTTATTCAACAGTCTCTGTTTGCTCCCCATTGCCTAGAAAATAAAGTCTGAGGTCCAAGATCCTTGGGCAAGCATCCAACTTCTCCCCACCATTATTATTCATACATCTAAGACAAGTACAGCTAGGTGGGTACGGAACGTTGGATTAGAAAGAAAGAGGTTAGGGGTCAACCAGACAAATGAACCAGATTTGCAGGAAACTGGTAAGAAAGAGAAACCATTTGGTTTTATTTGTTTGTTTATTTATTTTAAATTTTATTTATTTTGAGAGAGAGACAGAGCGAGCGAGCAAGGAGGGACAGAGAGAGAAGAAGAGAGAGAGAATCCCAAGCAGGCTCTGCGCTGTCAGCACGGAGCCCAACGTGGGGCTTAAACTCCCGAACCATGAGATCATGACCTGAGCAGAAACCAAGATGTCAGATGTTCAACCGACTGAGCCACCCAGACACACCCGTTAGGAATTTTTAATATTTATTGGGTCTTCCTAAATGTCCAACCAGAAGAAAGTGATGATCTATGAAATCTCTGCTTATGATATGTTATATACTTACAGTTTAAATTACATTTATGATTCAAAACCAGGGTAGTCCGCATACAAGAGAAACCATGGTACATTTATATGATCTTTTATTATGAAGCTATCTAAAAATCATATTTTGAAGAATACTTAATGATATTGTAAAGTTTAAAAAAGTAGGAAAATGTATTATTATAATGATTTCCATGAAAAGCAAGCAGACTAGAACGTTTTACAAAAATATATTACTGTGGTAGGACTATAGGAGACTTTTCATTCATTTTTTACACTTTTTGTATTTTTCAAATATTCAACAATAAGCATGTATTATTTGTATTTTATAATCCACCAGAAAAATAATGTTAACAAGGTTAGGAATAATATCAGAAAATGCGATTTCTTACAATGTTAAATTTAAAAAGCAGAGGACAAAATTATATAGAGATATCAACTGTATTATAAAAAAATATTTTGAAAAGAGGTGCCTGGGTGGCTCAGTTGGTTAAGTGTCTTACTTTGGCTCAGGTCATGATCTCACCATTTGTGAATCTGAGCTCTGCATCAGACTCTGTGCTGACAGCTCTGATCCTGGGGCCTCTTTCAGATTCTGTGTCTCCCTCTCTGTCTCTCTCTGCCCCTCCCTCACTTGTGCTCTTACTCTCTCAAAAATAAACATTAAAAAAATTTAAAAACATGTTTTTGAAAAGGTGGGAATACATCCAAATGTTAGCAGTGGTTGTCTTGGGGTGTTTTCTTTAACATGCAAGTATTACTTTTATTATGGGAGAAAACATTTTATTGATTGATTGATTGATTGATTGTGGAGGCCCCTGGGTGGCTCACTTGATGAAACATCCGACTCTTGGTTTCTGCTCAGGTCATGATCTCATAGTGGTGAGATCAAGCCCTGCGTCGGGCTCCATGCTAGGTGTTAAGTCTGCTTAAGATTCTCTCTCTCCCTCTCCCTCTGCTCCACCCCTGCTCATGCACAGGCTCATTCTTTCTCTCTCTCTCTCTCAAAAAAAAAAAAGGATTGTGACATTATATTAGTCAATTTCCTTCAAAGAAACAGATAGGATCAATCAAATGATTATAAGAAATTATCTGGGCACCTGGGTGGTTCAGTTGGTTAAGCATCCAACTTCAGCTCAGGTCATGATCTCATGGTTTGTGGGTTCGAGTCCCACGTCAGGCTCTGTGCTGGCAGCTCAGAGCCTGGAGCCTGCTTCGGATTCTGTGTCTCCCCTCTCTCTCTCTCTGTCTACCCTTCCCCCACTCAGGTTCTGTCTCTGTCTCTCAAAAATGAATAAGTGTTAAAAATAAAATAAAATGAAATAAAAAAGAAATTGTCCATCACAATTAGAGAGGCTCATGAATCCCAAATATACAGCAAGTCTGCCAGGCTGGAGACCCACTGGAATTGATGATACCGTCCCAATCCCAAAGCGGTCTGCTGCAGAACTCGCCCCTGCTTGGGGAGGCTGGTCTTTGTGTTTTATTCAGGCCTTCAACTGACCAAATGAGGCCCACCCACACTATGGAGGGCGGCCTGCTTACTCCAAGATTAAAATGTTAAT
This sequence comes from Helogale parvula, assembly GCA_004023845.1. Classification (NCBI taxonomy): domain Eukaryota; kingdom Metazoa; phylum Chordata; class Mammalia; order Carnivora; family Herpestidae; genus Helogale; species Helogale parvula. Next base: position 47,367 of record PJEM01009513.1, read on the forward strand.
CACATCCGAAAACACCCTCCATAAAAAACTGACTGTTGACGTATAAAATTAACTATCACAGACAGCATAACCAGAAAAGTATTCTTGCCAAAGAAATCTAACGGAATCTTATCAATCTTTTAGAACTACTTATCAGTTTACATGAACAGCAGGGGATAAAGGAAATGTGTTAAAGGGCTCTATGGGAATGTGCTTTCCAACACCGTATGAAACAAATTAGTGGCATAAAAAAATAGATGAAGAGTGTTAGGTAAAAGGTGGGTGAAGAGGCCTATCAGCTCAATGTGATGCGTGGACCTTGTTTGGATCCTGATTTGAATGAACCGATTGTAAAGGGACATGTATGAGAGAGTCAGGAAAATCTGCACCTTAACTAGATATTAGTTGATATCAAGGGTTGGTTTTTTTTTTTTACATGTTAATAGTACTGTAGTTATATTTTCTAAAACAAAAGCTCTCGTTTCTTAGAAATATGCAATGAAGCATTTACAAATGGAAGGGTTTGACCTTGGAGTTCTTCTTTAGGATAACCCAGCACATGGCGAGGAGGTGGAAGAGAAAAACATCTTCTATATATTGACTGTTGGTGCTGGGGGTGAGGAATCGGTCCATTGTTCTACTTCTGTGTATGTTTAAAACCTTCCCATTAAAATGTCCAATTTTTTACTTCTACTTCCAGCCGGAAGGATGAGAACTAGCTGTTGTAAGCCTCAAGAATTATTTATTCTAGAGCACAGGTATTCCATATTGTATGCTCACACTTTCCTATATAAAGGGACTTAGCAATGAGATTCTCCCAGCTCACAAAACAGCAAATCTAGACCAGCATTCTCCAATAGCAATAGAATGCAGACCACATATACATGATTTACAGTTTTTTAGACCATATAAATGAAAGTAAAAAGAAACAAGTGATGGAACGCCTGGGGGGTTCAGTCGGTTAAGCATCTGACTTCAGCTCAAGTCATGATCTCAGTTTGTGGGTTCGAGCCCCACATCCATCTCTGTGCTGACAGCATAGAGCCTGGAGCCTGCTTCAGATTCTGTGTCTCTCTCCCTGTCCCTCCCCAGCCCATACTCTGTCTGTCTCTCAAAACTAAATAATAAACATTTAAAAAAGTTTAAAAAAAAAGGAATAAGTGAAATCAATGTTAATAAAACTTTTACTTGAGGGGCACCTGGCTGGCTCAGTTGGTAGAGTACACAGCTCTTGATTTTGGGATTGTAATTTCAAGCCTCACACTGGGTGTAGAGATTATTTAAAAATAAAATATTTAAAAATTATTTTTTAAAAATAACAATTTTAGGGGCGCCTAGGTGGCTCAGTTGGTTAAGTGTCCGACTCTTGATTTTGGCTCAGGTCATGATGTCACAGTTGTGAGATCAAGCCCTGCATCAGGCTCCGTGCTAGTGTGGAAACTGCTTGGGCTTCTCTCTTTCCCTTTCTCTGCCCCTCCCTCTCTCTCTCTCTAAAAATATATGAATAAATATTTTTTAAAAAATAAAGATTTTACTTGACTCAGTATTTCCCAAACATCACTTCAGTGTGTAATACAACAATTAGGAGATATTTACATTCTTTTTTTCCATCCTAAGTCTTTAAAATCTGGCATGTGTTTTATACTCAGCACATTTCAATTTGGCCTCGCCACATGGTAAATGCTCACTAGCCACATGTGGCGCGTGGCCGCCATGTTGGACAGTGTAGGCCTGTAGACCGGGAAATCTGGACTCTGGGATTTTTCTTTATTCTACTTCATATGCGTAGTCTAGTTCTTGGGCTGCCTTCTTCACGGCCACATGAAACCTACCCACAGAAACCAGAGCAACGTGTTTCCAGTTCCCAGTGAACAGGACTGAGAATCTGGCAAAGATCTTCTGATGTCTTATCCGCCCGTATCGCCCTAGATCTGCCATCCTTGAACCCATCATTGGCAAAGGACACGGGATTGCCACGATTGAGTAGAGTCGTCAGAGGCTTGGAGCTGGCATCAATTCCCTGAGTCTTACAGCTATTAATCAGAAGAAAAGGAATGTAACGGTTTGGATGTTGGGGGGCCAAGCCGGAAGTCTATATTAGGATGGGTTCTAGCAACCCAGGAATACCATCCAAACGGCTCAAAACCATCTCCACTCCTCACAGAACAAGAGAACACAACTGCCCAATGGCGCATCTTTAATGACTTTCACCACAAAGGGGTAAAGAGCTTAGTAATACAATCTGGTTTTAGTCAGCATGAAGCTTACTGATCTCTCTGTAAGACTTTCCCAGGGGGAAAAAACCCAAATTCCATTTTCTTACAGCCCAGCGTAGATGTGCGGCGCACATGAAACGCTCCCACCCCGGCTTCTGTACATCTGCTCTGCCCACCACTCCTTAGCTGAGGGACCTCAGGCAGACCCTTAGCGGTCCTGGCTGTGCTTCCCATTCGTGAAATACGGGACTATGTTACGAAGGTGGTCGACCTGTGTTCTTCCTTTTCATGACATCTTACAAGGAGGCCATATAAAACAGATAAAAGCAGAACATCTCTGCTGGCAGTGAGGACAGGGACCTTGCTTCTCCCCAGCGGACCACTGTGCCATTCTTTTTTAGATTTACCAGACACTTGTGTCGCATTTTCAGTATCCCCGACTCTGTTCTAGGTGCCTTACATGCATGAACTGATTTAAAACTTCACTGACATCCAGGGGCGCCTGGGTGGCTCAGTCAGTAAAGCATCTGACTCTTCATTTCAGCTCAGTTCATGATTTCACAGTGATAGGATTGAACCCTGAGTCAGGTTCAGTAAGGAACTTGGAATCTATTCAGGATTCTCTCTCTTTCTCTCTCTCTCTCCCTCTCAAAATAAATAGATAAACTTTCAATGTTTTTCATTTAAATCCACCAAAAGGCCCTATGAAGTAGGAATTATTACAATTCACTATTTACTTGAGGCAATCGAGGCCCAGAGGAATTGAGTAATTTGCCAAAAGTCACACAGCTAGTAAGTAACAGAGCTGGGATTCAGATCCAAGACAGTCCAGTTCCAGTCCACGTCCCTATCTTCTCAAAGCCCTGTGGTTCCAGTGAGCTAGACAGTGTTAAGACCCCCTCCAGCCTTCAAGTCTGTCATCCTGTGAGTAATGACCTGGTTTGTTGCTTGTTTGTTTCATCAGAATTCCGTTGTTCAGCCTCCAGAATCCCACTCCGGTGCAAGGGGCAGGGGTGTGGGAGAGTGATGGAGACGGCTCTGCTTCTCCAGACCCTGGAGGAGTCTTACTTCCCCTTTATCCCAGCTCACTTCACCTGAAGCCCACTGACTCTGACTTCTCGATTTGCCTACTTACCCCTCCCGCACACCACCAGGGTGGGACGGTCCCTCTTTCCCCCGACATAACCCCAAACCCCATTTTCCTAACCTCAATTCAGTCTTCATGGCTAAAACTAGACACACATTGTGGTATTGCGGATAAGAAATATATTTGGTCTTTGTCCAGTCTCTGGCACAGGTCTCCTAAATCTCTCGTCATTTCTTAAGTGATAAGAACAATCAAGATCTTTTATTATAATACTTGGGTTTTGCCTCCAGTTCCAGAGGGATAAAAGTGAAAGGAGTATCTTCTGATATTCGTAACAAGCCCCTTAGGGCTGCTCCAGGGTTTACCTTCCTGTGGTGACTTTTGGAAAGCCCTTAAGGTTTGGGAGGTGGGGGTGGGGAGGGTTCGTTGTGAGGGGAACCAATCATGTGATCAGAGGGTTGGAACTTTCAGCCCTGCGTCCTAACGTCTGGGCAGCGCTCAACCACCAATGGTCAATGATTTGATCACGCCTGTGAAGTGAAGTCTCCATGAAAACCAACAAAACAGCACCAACAAAGCCCTACCCTAAAGGCCTCATAGAGTTTCTGGCTAGGTCAGTGAATAAGAATGTACCCCCATATCAGGGGAGTGCACCCCAGACTACAGGGGCAGAGGAAGTTTCTGTGCTAAAGACCCCACCAGACCTTGCTCTATCTGTCTCTTCATCTGGCTGTTCATTTTGTCTTTAAAATATCCTTTTAAGGGCGCCTGGGTGGCTCAGTTGATTAAGAGTCCGACTCTTGGTTTAGGCTCAGGTCATGATCTCATGGTTCGTGGGTTCAAGCCCGGCATCAGGCTCTGTGCTGACAGCTCAGAGCCTGGAGCCTGCTTCGGATTCTGTGTCTCCCTCTCTCTCTCTGACCTTCCCCTGCTCGCTCTGTCTCTCTCTGTCTCTCAAAAATAAATAAAAAAGAAAACATAAAAAATTTTTTTAAAAATTAAAAAAAATTAAAATATTGGGGCATCTGGGTGGTTCAGTCGGTTGAGCGTCTGAGTCTTGATCTCAGCTCAGGTCTTGATCTCAGGGTTGTGAGTTCAAGCCTTTCATCGGGCTCCGTGCTGGGTGTGAAGCCTACTTAAAAAAAAAAGCTAAATATATGAAGGAATCAGAGGGGGTGGGGATTGGACAGCTGTTTAAGCACACAGACTTACAACAAGTTGTGGATAGGTCCTGCAGATCTCACGCTCCGTGTCATGAAAGTGGACATACTGCACTGTAATCATCAAACCTGCCGAGAGACCAGAAGTCAACTACTCAACCCCTGGAAGGCAAGGATAGTTATGTGACACGACAAAAGTGCTGATTATTGTTACGATGAAGATCATAGTACTATCTGTAAAGAAATGTACGTAACCTTAAGTTTACACGAGGCTATATGTCAAATACATTCCCATTAAAAAATCAGTTAACATGTGTTTATTTATTGAGCATTTTCATTTGTAGAAGGTCGTGCACTGAGCATGTAACACGTATTATTTCACTTCTTCCTCGTTGTCACTGTATATAATTGATTCCGGTGTTCCACGGAAGGAAAATGGGGGACAGAGAGGGTAACGTAACTCCCCCAAAGCCACACAGTCAACAGGTGAGTGAAGCCAGACTCGTGCCCAGAGCTCACTTCTCGGTTAGACCTGGGAGGCATAGTGCTTAAAGCCCATGATACCTTGACCTTGACGGCCCATAAAATTGTTTCCATTTTCATTTATTTTGAACAATCTCTTTTTCTTTTCTTTTTTTTTTTTTAGAGGTGGAGACAGAGTGAGCATGAGTGGCGGAGGGGCAGAGGGAGAGCAAGAATCTCAAGCAGGCTCCCCATTCTGTGAGGAGCCCGACACGGGGCTGGAACCCACGAACCGTGAGATCATGACCTGACCTGAGATCATGAGTCAGATGCTCACAACCGACTGAGCCCCCCAGGTGTCCCATTTTCATTTACTTTAAAATCAGAAGAGCAATGAAAATAATGAGAATGAGTGTGTAATAATGAGTTCAGTCTGGATTAGATTCATCTTTATTCCAACAGACCCATAAGCTACCACATTTAAGACAGTTTATGGAAGGAAGGGGCCCGCAATGGCAAGACAGTCCATCAGGACCCCTTACTGCAGGTCCCCGAGCCCCAGGCCACTGGACTTCAACCATGAGAGCTCCCCAACTCTCTGAACCCCAATTAAGCCACTTTAAGGCTGGATATATGCCTGAGCTCAGACGAGTCACCCTTTCTCTGCCTCAGGGTTCTCCTCTGTAAAATGGGAATAATAAATAGCATTGATTTGTCTGCAGCCGTGAGGATGCCATAACTGCGCCCCGCACCTTAGCAGCACGTCTGGATGCTCGGTAAGGACTCCGTCCCGACTAGCTATGGCTGACTTGACTTGTTGCAGCCCGAGGGTCTGGAGCAGCCCGACCCCAGAGGGGCCGTCTCTGAAAGAGCCAGATGGCTGACAGCCGCGCTGTGACAGCACCTCATCAGGCACACCAGGAATTCCGCAGCAGCCTCCGGGGAGGTTCTGGTGTGTTCTTCAACCAGCCAGGGGCGATCCACACTTATAAAAGCTGCCAGTCCTCGGCGATCATTTCTCCCCTTCCCAGACCCCTCCCCATCCCCTGGGCCCCCTTCCATCTTAGTTCTGTTTCTGCAGGAAGGACAGAAAGGTCTCAGTCTTAGGTGAGTATAGAAAAAAAAGAGCACAGAGTTGGAACTCTCAGGAATGGGCTTTGCCTCCCGGCTCAGTCTGAACAAGCTTGGAGGAGTCAGTCAACCTCTGGGAGTCTCTGGGCCCTCCGGTGGACGACAGGAGCACAGAACTACACTGGGAATTAATACTCATGTGTGTGTGTGTGTGTGTGTGTGTGTGTGTGCGCGTGCGTGTGTGTGTGTGTGTGTGTTTAACGTTATTTTTTAAAAATTTTTTTTACATTTTATTTATTTTTGAGAGACAGAGTGTGAACAGGGGAGGGGCAGAGAGGGAAAGAGACACAGAATCCGAAGACAGGCTCCAGGCTCTGAGCACAGAGCCCGACGCGGGGCTCGAACCCACAAACTGTGAGATCATGACCTGAGTCGAAGTTGGATGCTTAATTGACTGAGCCACCCAGGCACCCCAACATTTATTTATTTTTGAGAGACAGAGAGGGGAGACACAGAGCACAAGCGGGGGAGCAGCAGAGAATGAGGGAGACACAGAGTCCAAAGCAGGCTCTGGGCTCCGAGCTGTCAGTACAGATCCTGAAGCGGGGCTCGAACTCATGAACAGTGAGATCCTGACCGCTTAACTGACTGAGCCACCCAGGTGCCTCTTAACTGGGACTAATACTTGTGATCAGTACACCCACAGGATAGTACAAGAAACATGAGGGCTTTGGGTCAGAGTCCTTTGTTCAGATCATGACTCCAGCCCTTGACAGCACACGACCTTGTCTCTCCAAGTCTAAATTTCTCATTTGTAAAATAGGGGACAAGAAGAGTACCCATCTCAGAGGGTTATTGGGATGATGAAGTGAGATAATTTGATCTAAAGCTCTTTGCAGCACTAGGTAAACAGTAAATGCTCTATAAAGTTCAGCAATTGTTACTGTATTTATAATTGTGCCTCTATGTGAGCCCTTTGGTCTGTCATCCAGTTTCCTAATGGCACACAGTAGATGCTCAATGAATACTTGTGGAATTAAAAGATGAATGAATGGATGGATGAGTGAATTAATGAACAAACGTGCCATCCTTCTCAATCCAGAACTCTTTTCTTCGGGCCAAATCCTCTCGATCTAATGGCAATAGGAAATTTTGCATCCTCAGGACTTCCCATTTTCTTGTTTCTTCTTGACTGGATAAAGCAGTTAAATTTTTTTTTTTTACATTTATTTATTTTTGAGAGACAGCATGAACAGGGGAGGGACAGACAGAGAAAGAGACACAGAATCCGAAGACAGGCTCCAGGCTCTGAGCTAGCTGTCAGCACAGAGCCTGACTCGGGGCTCCAACCCATGAACCGTGAGATCATGACCTGAGCCGAAGTCAACACTCAACCGACTGAGCCACCAAGTGCCCCAGGATAAAGCAGTTAAAAATAAGTCCACAACTCTGACCCTCCCTCCAAAACGTGGACCCTGATTCCCCTCCCCTTGACTGTGAGCTGAATTTAGTGATTCAGTTCTAGCAAACAGAGTTAAGTAGAAGTGACGGTGTGCAACTCCCAAGACCAGGTCATAAAAACCCTCGAGACTTCCAGCCCCATCTCTCTTGGACTGCTTGCCGTGGAAGACAGCTGCCGTGTCACAAGTGTCCTTGAGCAGCTCTGTGGAGAGGTACATGCGATGAGGAACCGAGGCCTTTCGCCAATAGCCGTGGAAGCGAGCTGTGGTGGAAGCAGGTCCTCCGGCCCCAGTCCAGCCTTCGGTTTACCACAGCCCCAGCCAACAGCTGAGACTGAAACCTCAAGAGACTGTGAGCAAGAAACAGCAAGGAGGCCATGAGGGCGGGAGGGGAGTGAGAGCTGAGATCTGAAAGGTAACAGACATCTAATCAGGCTCACCTGAACACGAGACTGGCATAAGAACTTTGGCATCTGTGGAAATTTCCACCTGAAACATTTCACTCGGACTCCCTACATGTCTGGCTCTTTCCCATCCTGCAGATCTCAGAGAGACTTTCTTTGACCGCCCTCAGACTTCACTTTCAGAACACTCACAAAATATTCTTTATAATCAGTGTCCAAACAAGCAGAGCAAGAGCTCCGTCTGCCTTGTGGACAGTCATAAACCCAGTGCCTAGCAGACTGCCCAGCACTCAGTAAGTGCTCAATAAATAACTTGTTGAATGAAAGAATGAAAGAGGTAGATTCTATAATTATCATTCCAACCTTGAACCCTCTGAAGTATGAAGAAAAATGTTTTGATGTTGAAAGATCGTCCCTAGGAAATCTGTGGGCAAAAAACTTTCAGAGAGAGATTAACAAAAGGAAAATAAAAAACGTGCCACCTCGAAAGACTTGGGAATTAGAATGGCCTGAACTTCTGAAAAAATAACATCAGAGGCTAGAAAGCAAAGGAACAAAACCTTCAAAACATTGTGTGAAAAATACTGTTAACTCTGCACCTAGCCAATCTATCGATTAGGTGTGAGAGCGAAGAAACATAACTTCAGATACGCAACCTTTCAAAATGTTTTACCTCTCACGTGCTTTTCAAAAAGGGACTGAGGATGTACTTTACCCAGATGAGAGGAAGAAAGAAAAAGACAAGTATCCAGGAGACAGTGGCTCCAACCCAGGAGAACGGCAAGGAAGGCTTCCAAGCTGACGGCAAAAAGGAAGATTCGGCAAGATACCTGTTCCTGGGGGGCTGGAGGGAAGGGTGCTCATTCCCGATGGGAACAGGAGGGCAGATGACTCCTCAGGATTGAGATCTCCTAGAAAACAAGGAAATTCACACGTTATCTACTCGATGCAACCAGAACCGCCTGCCTTGTTTGCAAAACGAAACAGAGAGGCTTCTTGCTTAAAATTTGAGAATTTCAAGATGGCGCTAGCGAAGCAAGTGGGTGGGCTCTTCCGAGACTGAAGCCTGGTGCCGACCGCATGGGTCACGTGCCCAGGAAGCTGACCTGGCACGTGATCGTGTGGGAAAGTGTGCTGATTGCTGTTCTTGTCTAGAAGCTAAGAGAAACCAGCTCTCGTTGATTTAAGGAGCGAGGGAATTTATTAAGGGTATTAGGTGACCCATGAAATCCCATGAGGGCTGGAGAGTTTCTGTGACAGCTACCCAGCTGGAAACAACTCCTCAAACCAGGCTGTCGGCTGGCGTGGGGAGGATGACACTGCTGCTGTCCCCGAGTACCTGGTACCACAGCTAGCAGAGATGCCACCAACGGGTCCCTGGCTCAGTTCAGTGCCACTGTCTTGCATGGCTGCCCCACTGTAACGACTTCTGCTAAAAAAAAAAAAATGATTTTTGCATTTTCTGCTCCTGCACCCATTGGTTATGTATTGAAATGTGTGTGCCTGCAGGGTGATGTCCAGGTTAAGTGCCCACAGCTCAGCTGCAAGAGGCTGAGAAAGGGAGCATCTAGAATCTTCCACATCTATGGTGGAAGTTCTGCTTCCTACAAGTCTCCTCAGGGGAAATTCCCCAAATACAGGGAGGATTTAACATCTGGACAACAAGGAAGAATGACAAATATCCACAGAAGTACAGAAAAAATTGGTGATATGAAGCTTTAAAAAACAAACAAATAACTACTGAGCAAATAAAAATAAAATGAGACAAATGTAAACGCAGAGATGAATAAAATGAAAAGTTGTTCAAGAAAGGAAACGTAATGTTAGCGTACTCTCTGACTCATCGGTGTTCTGTATTTGCATATTCTGCATAACGTAAAACCTGAATGTGGGTCTAACCCCAAATGTCATATTTATGACATTGTGAAGTTGGAAAGGGGACAATCAGGGTTGCTGATGACTTAGGAACGCTAAATGTCATTTGCTATCACAGGAAGTTAATAGAGAACCCCTAAAATCGATAAATACAAAGTTAGAAGTAAAATCACATTTGGAGGAGCGCCTGGGCGGCTCAGTCAGTTAAGACTTCAGCTCAAGACACGGTCTTTTAGCTCATTAGTTTGAGCCCCATGTCAGGCTCTGTGCTGACAGCTCAGAGCCTGGAGCCTGCTTTGGATTCTGTGTCTCCCTCTCTCTCTCCCCATCCCCCACTCATGCTCTGTCTGTCTCTCAAAAATAAATAACATTAACAAAATTTTTAAAAATCACATTTAGCAATGTGGACATAAATGCCCAAAGAAGCTGTTAAAACATTGTAAACGGGCGTCTGGGGACCAAGCCTGGCGAGTGGGGAGAGGGCAGTTGGAGGACCTACTCCTTTTACTGTTGTTTGTGTTATAAGCCTTCAGGTGCTTGTTTTCGCCCGGCTGCACTGTGCTCTGTTGCAGTAATAAATCCTGAAAAGCTCTGTGGCTTAACACAATAGTGGAGGTTTTTTTCTCATTCTTCCAGAATCCAGTGTGAATTGGGTAGCCCTCTTCAGTCTTATAGCCCCATCATCTAGAGCAAGGTCATCGCAAAAAGGAGAAAAAGCCAACTGGGGGGGGGAGGGTAGGTGGGACATTTTGAAGGGCCAAGCCTAGAAATGGCTTATGTTGCTTTGATTCCACCGTCCAGAACCTAGACACTTGGGCCCAACATAACTCCACACAGTTTTCCCAGGAAGACACACAGCAATGTCTGCCTCAAGACCAGGTACTTTTTATTTAATTAACTAATTTTTTAAAAGTTTTATTTATTTGAGAGAGAGAGAGACAGAGACAGAGAGACAGAGTGCAAGCAGGGGAGGGGCAGAGAGAGAGGGAGACACGGAATGTAAAGCAGGCTCCAGGCTCTGAGCTGTCAGCACAGAGCCCGATGCGGGGCTCGAACTCACAAGCTGTGAGATCATGACCTGAGCCGAAGTTGGATGCTTAACCAACTGAGCCACTCAGGAGCCCCAAGACCAGTAACTTTTTAAAAAGTAATAGACTTTATTTTTTAGAGCAGTTTTAGGTCACCAGAAAAATCGATCAGAAGGGCAGAATTTTTCCATATACCCCGTCTTCCCTCCCTACACACATGATTTTCTCAAATTTTTAAAAATAGGCAACACTTCGTGAGTTTGTGCATCATCCTTGCATGGCTAGGTGCTGGTCTTCTCTGTGTTGTTCTGGTTTTAGCACACGTGCTGCTGAAGCGAGCACAATCTCCTCAAAAATGTTTAAGTTTATTTATTTATTTTGGGGAGGGGAGGGATAGAGAGAGAGAGGGAGAGAGAGAATCCCAAGCAGGCTCCGCACTGTCAGCATGGAGCCCCAGGTGGGGCTCGAACTCATGAACCATGAGATCATGACCTGAGCCAAAATCAGGAGTCAGATGCGTAACCCACGAGCCACCCAGGTGCCTCAATTACCTCAATGTTTAATACCTTGCAGTCGTGTGGGACATTTGTTGTAGTTGATGATCCAATATGGACACATGGCTATTAACTAAGTCCGTAGGGTACAGTAGGGCCCCTCCTTGAGGTTTACAGTTCTATGAGTTTCATCAAATGCATAACGTCATGTATCTGGTATCCGAATATTGTACATATCTCCCGCGCTGTGCCCCTTCATTTCTCCCCCAACCACCACCCTGCCAGCCCCCCGGTCCCCCGAACCCCTGGCAAGCACTGATAGTTCCCCCCCCCCCGCCCCGTATCCATAGTTTTGCCTTTTCTGGAATGTCATATGGTTGGGGTGATTTAGTATGTAGCCTTTTCAGACTGGCTTCTTTCACTTAGCAATACGCGTGTAAGCTTGCTCTCTCTCTGCGTTTTCGTGCCTGGATAGCTCATTTCCTTTTAAGCGCTGAATAACGGATTCCATTGTTTGGATGTACCACTGTTTGTTTCTATCCACTAACCTATCGCAAGACATCTTGGTTGTGTCTAATTTGGGGCAATTATGAATAGAGCTGCTATAAACATACACGTGCAGGATTTTGTGCAGACATAAGTTTTCAACTCATTTGGGTAAATACAAAGGCAACTGTAAGAACGTCATTGCTGAATCTTATGGTAAGATGATGTTTAGCTTTGTAAGAAACTGCCAGATCATCTTCCAAAGTGGCTGTGCGTTTTGAATTCCACCCCAGCAATGAACGGGACTTCTTCCTAACGCCCGTTTCCTCACCAGCGTGTGATGTGGTCATTGTTTTGGACTTCAGCCATTTTGATAAGGGTAGAGTGGCATCTCATTGTGGTTGTAATTTGAAATGCCCTAATGACCTGTGATATGGAGCCTCATTTCCTCTACTTATCTGCCACGTGCATATCTTCTCTGGAAAGATGTTGGTGCAGATCTTTGACCCACTTTTTTGCGGGGTTGTTTGTTTTCTGGATTGTTGAGTGTGTTTGTTTGTGTAAGTAGGCTCCATGCTCAGTATGGAGCCCAATACAGGGCTTGAATTCACGACCCCGAGATCAAGAGCTTCACGTTCCACTGACTGAGCCAGCCAGGCACCCCGAGGATCCTTTTTATTGCGTGTGGATGTCCAGTTGCCCTGGTACCATTTGTTGAAAAGATTACCCTTTTTCCATTGAATTGCCATTGTTCCTTTGTAAAAGATCAGTTGACTATGTTCGCGTGGGTCTAATTCTGAGCTCTCTATTCTGTTCATTGATCTGTTTATTCTTCCATCAATGCCACACTGTCTTTAATGACTGTATCTTTATAGTAAATCTTGCAGTTGGGTAACGTCAGTCCTCTGACTGTATTCTTCTTTTTTTTAATTAAAAAAAATTTTTAATGCTTTTCATTTATTTTTGAGAGAAAGAAAGAGAGAGAGACAGCGTGAGGAGGGGAGGGTCAGAGAGAGAGGGAGACACAGAATCCGAAGCAGGCTCCAGGCTCTGAGCTAGCCGTCAGCACAGAGCCTGACATGGGGCTCAAACCCATGAAACATGAGATCATCTGAGCCGAAGTTGGGCAGTCAACCAACTGAGCCACCCAAGTGCCCCTGTTCTTCCTTTTTAAATGCTTTTTAACTTTATTTTTAAGAGAGAGAATGCCTGCAGGGGAGGGGCTGAGGATCTAAGGATCCGAAGTGGGCTCCACACTGACAGCAGTGAACCCAATGTGGGGTTCGAACTCACAAACTACAAGATCAAGAACTGAGCCAAAGTTGGACGCTCAACCGAACTGAGCTACCCAGGCGGCCCAATGACTTTCTCTTCTTTTTCACATAAATTCAGTTTATCGATATCCACCAAATAACTCACTTGCATTTTGACGGAGATTGAACTGAATCTCCAGACCCGGGGGGCATAACCGGTATCTTAACAATATTGAGTTTTCTTATACACGAACAAAGATCTTTCCCTTTATTAGGTTGTTCTTTGATTTCCCTCATCAGAGTTTTGCTGTTTTCCTCATATAGATCTTGCATATATTCTGTTAGATATTATAGTGAAGTATTTAATTTTGGGGGGGTGCTAATGTAAATGACATTGTTTTAAATTTCAAAATCCACTTGTCCATTTCTGGCATATAGGAAGGTGATTGGTGTTTATGTATTAACTTGTATCCTATAACCGTGTTGTAATTGCTTTTTAGTTCCACGAGGCTTTTATTGATGTTTTGGGATTTTCTACATATACAATCATGCAATCTGAGAACAAAGTGAATTTTATCTTTTCCTTCCCAATCTGTATATTTTATACCATTTACATTTTAATTCCATGAATGTATTCTTTTGCTAAAATTTTTTCTTATTTTTTTATTAAAAATTTTTAAGGTTTATTTATTTTGAGAGAGAGAGAGCATGAGTAGGGGAGGGGCATAGAGAGGGAGAGAGAATTCTAAGCAGGCTCTGCACTGTCAGTCCAGAGCCCGATGTGGGGCTTGAACTCACAAACCACAAAATCATGACATGAGCTGAAGTTGGGTGCTTAACTGACTAACCCACCCAGGAGCCCCAGAATGTTTATTATTTTCTTAATATTTTGTTTTTCATTTCCACACCCAATGTTGGACTCGAACTCACAACCCTGAGATCAAAAGTCACGTGCTCTACTGACTGAGCCAGCCAGGGGCCTTTAAAAATGTTTAATATTCACAACTGAAAGACACCTTGGAAGGGTTCTTGGTATGCCGATGTGCTGAGGCTCTCTCTCTGTCATCAGACGCAAAATCCTAAGTCTCTTTTCCCTTGTTTCTCAAAAGTTAATAATGTTAGAGAAAAAAGCGTTGGTGAGAATGTAGAGAGACTGGAATGCTTGTGCACTGTTGGTGGGAATTTAAAATGGTGCAGCCACTATGGAAAACAGTGTGCCGGTTCCTCAAGGCATTAAAAATAGACTTACCATATGATTCCACAATTCCGCTTTTAGGCATTTACCCCCAAAGAACTGAAAGCCGGATCTCAAAGAGATATTTGCAGACCTAGTGTTATTCACGATGTGGATTGTGGAGCCAATCCAAATGTCTTTAGACGAATGAATGAACAAAGAAAATGTGGCAGGGGCATCTGGGTGACTCAGCTGGTTACGCGTCTGACTCTTGATATCAGCTCAGCTCATGGTCTCGTGATTCATGAATTTGAGCCCCATGTCGGGCTTTGCACTGACACTGCAGAGCCTACTTGGGATTCTCTCCCCCTCTCTCTCTACCCCTACCACAACTCGTGCTCACATGTGTGCTTTCTCTCTCACTCTCTCTCTAAATAAATAAATAAACTTAAAAAAAGAAAATGTGGTAACACACACAACGGACTACTCTTCAGCCTTAAAAAGGAAGGAAATCCTTTTGGTGCTGATGGACTTGGAGGCATTATGCTAAGTGAAATAAACCCGTCACAGAAAGAGAAATATGGTGTGATTCTGCTTATAGGAGGCACCTAGGGTAGTCAAACTGGTAGAAACAGAAAGTAGAATGGTAGTTGCCAGGGGCTGGGGGAAGGGAAGTGGGAAGTCATTGGGTAGAGAGTTTCAGTTTTGTAAGATGACAAAGTTTAAGAGAGCTATTGCTCAACACTGTGAATATACTTAATGCTACTGAACTGTACAAAATGATTAAGATGAGGGGCGCCTGGGTGGCTCAGTCAGTTGAGTGTCCGACTCGTGATTTCAGCTCAGGCCACGATCCCAGGGTTGTGGGATTGAGCCCCATGTTGGGCTCTGTGCTGAGTGTAGAGCCTGCTTGGGATTCTCTCTCTCTCTCTCTCTCTCTCTCCCTGACTCTGCCCCTCTCCTGCGTGCACCTTGTCTTTCTCTCTAAAATAATAATAATAAAAAGATTAAGATGATAAATTTAATGGTATGTGATTTTTACCAGAATTTCAAAAAATGTTAATGTTCTTTCCATATTGAACTGGAAGGCTTTTCAGGTCCCACCAGACCCTATAGAAATCCATCTGTAAGCGAATACTTACACATGTCGTGTTATTACTATTTAAGTTTTAAATAGTAAGTATCTTTTAAGTATCTTAAAGGGACTGCTGGTGAAAAAAAAAAAAGATCATGTTGCAGTCAGGGCGGCCAACTCTAATTTATCAGATTTGAAAAGTGAAATTTGCGTTTCTTGAATTTTCTTAAGGGCATCAAAAGCATGCAGCATTTCCTGGGATTAAACAAGGTTCAGTTTTCTGAGTAAAAAAAAAAAATGCAGCTATTTAACTGCCCTTTATTGTGTAAAGAATTGGAACCAGCCACACTGTCTGGGTAATTAGTTTGTTTTTAATCTTAAAAGCACATCCAAAGTATTTCCTTATTTGCTTTGTGGATTAGGAAGCTCAGATCGAGATTTGCAGTGCGTCTCTAACTTCTACCCGGAACTGTATTTTTATTTTTTTATTTTATAGTAGGTCCCACGCCCAACGTGGGGCCCAAACTCAGGACCCTGAGATCAAGAGTCACGTTCTACCGACTGAACCAGCCAGGCGCCCTCTACCCAAAACTTTAGGAAATGTATATTTGGGCAACTTTGTGTTTCATTTTGTCTCTTAATTCATCTGATTTATTCCTTCCCCCTCATTTTTGCTCCGCCTAGCTGCATCACTCAGTTTTTTAAAAAAATCTTCTGCACAATACACATTTCGTAAATCCTCTTTGGACCACGGTGGGGTAGATGACTAAATAAAACAGAAATGAGTAATGTGAACTGAACACCTTACAGATTTGGTCTTATACAGTCATAAATTTCCAAACATCATCAAGTCCAGGACTTCCAAAAACAAATAAAACCCCAAGGCCAAGTGAAATTCATCCTGCGAAGCAGAAGGAAGTAGCAAAGCATTAGGGGTGGACTCTAACTAATATATTTCGTATCTCTTGGTAAACAGGAAGCATGAAACTCTAACAGCCAAGCAGCTGATGGGGAGGAGCGGGGAGGTGGGGAGGAAGGCTGGGTTCCTGAACCAACTCATTCTGGGGGCAGTTTTTGTTCACAGCAGCCTTGATTGAAGAGACCAGCAACCTTCTAAGAAAGAGGTAGGAAGTTGAAACCGAGCAGCAAGGAAACTTTTAAACACACAGATGTATCATAAATCAAGATGACGCTAATGACTCTGGTTAGTCATAATCTGCTTCGAGTGCTCTCTCCAGCAGCGGGAGTCAGGGACTTTGAGCTCTCCCCTTTGCTATGGGCCGCGTGGAATTAATTCAAATAGAGTAAGTGCTGCATCAATTAGGGTTCTTGGTTGCAAGCCACAGAAACTGATACTAACTTCAGCAAAAACCAAAATACGCTGGAAGGATGCTCTGGACTGAATGCTTGCATTTCTCCCAAATTGCTATGTGGAAGCCCTGTGTCCACCCCACTCCAATGTGATGGTATTTAGAGATGGGGCCTTTGGGAGGTAATTAGGGTTAGATGAAGTCATGAGGGTGGGGCTCTCATGACGGGATTAGTGCCCTTATAAGAAGAGGCACCAGGGGCCTGGCCCTCCTCACAGCACATATAAGGAGTTCATGTGGGCATGTAGCTGTGATGCCAGCCACCCACAGAAGTGGCCTCAGAATGGAGCCCACCTTGCTGGCACTTTGATCCTAGATGACCCAGCCTCCAGAACTGTGAGAAATAAATGTCTGTTGTTTAAGCCCCTCCCCCCCCGCCCCCGTCTATGATATTTTGTCACGGCGGCCTGAGTTGACTGCGATGAAGGATATGGGGGTTCAAAGGACCAAGAGGAAGCCGTGGAGCCAGCTTGGAAACTGAGCAGGAGCAAAGGGATCTCTGGAACCCAGCAGCCACATGCGCACAATGCCTGGGACAAAAGGCACTATTCCTGTAGACCCGGAGTCAACAAACTATGGCCCACTGGTCCGTTCTTGCCTGCCATGTGCTTTTGCAAATAAAATTTTATCAGAACGATCTCTTTCTTACACCATTGCTGGGTTCTTCTTCTTCTTTTTTAAACGTTTATTTCTGAGAGAGAGAGAGAGGGAGAGAGAGAGAGAGAGAGAGAGAGAGACAGACAGACAGACAGACTGAGCATGAGCAGGGGAGGGTCAGAGAGAGAGGGAGACACAGAATCTGAAGCAGGCTCCAGGCTCTGACCTGTCAGCCCAGAGCCTGATGTGGGGCTCGAACTTGTGAACTCTGAGATCATGACCTGAGCCGAAGTCGGCCGCCCAACCGACTGAGCTACCTGGGTGCCCCAGTTGCTGGGGTCTCCTAGCAGGACTACAGATAACAAGGACTGCCCCTAAAATACTCAGACGTTGACCTGCTGTCTGTGGCTGCCTCTGCCTGTTCCGGCAAAGCGGAGTAGTTTCAGCAGAGATCACATGACCTTCAAAAGCCTAAAATATCTACCCCAAAAGTTTGCTGCCATCGATTAACATAGACTAGAATGACAAGGTGCCCCCCCCTCCCGAAATTGTACAGTGCTCTGCTGGCCTTGTCTGGAGAGGAGCTGGGCAGCAGAAACCACAGCTAAGGTTATGCTACAGGATAGGTCAAGTTCATACGCTGCCTCTGTGTGTCCTCAGGAAGTCCGTTGGCTGAGCTTAGGTACTGGGCCCACCTCTGTGCTATGAGACAGAGGGTGGAAGGATCAGGCCCCCGTGGCTTCATTTTCAAGGGTGCCAGGCGTTTCTAGAAGATGCCAACTGAGTTCCCTACACAGGGGGTGGGCTTGGGGTCCCGCTAGGAGGAAGGGGGAGCTGGAAGCTGATTGAAAGTCTACAAATGCCCTCCTAAATACTTACGAACAGTGCAATCATTGTGATTTATCAAGGCAGACGCGGTCTCTCATTGGTTCATGCTCAGGCCGCACATCCAGAACCTGGCCGCCTCTCATCCCTGGCTCCACCCTAGTCTAGGCCGGCATCACCTCCTTCCTGCATCATTCCAACAGGTACCCTCTCCTTTCCCCAGCTTCCAGGTTTGCTTACTGGGGTCTGTTCTCCACACAGCTGCCAGAATATTCCTTCAACTATTTGTTTCCTAGTAAACTTGAAGCAAGATTATGTCCTAGCTCTGTTCACGGTGTCCAGTGCCTTCCTGTCTCACTCAGGGTCAAGGCCAAAATTGTCACCATGGCCTACCAAGGCGTGATCTGTCCCCCCGTGGCTCCTTGATCTTACCTCCTACCATCCTTCCCTTCCTCACTCTGTTCCAGCCGCACCAGCCTCCTGGCCAGTCCTGCAATCACGCAGGCATCCTCTTGCCTCAAGGCCTCTGATCTCGCCCTTCCTTCTGCCTGGGAAGCTGTTCCTCCTCCACCGCCCAAAGCTGCATGACCTCATCCCTCAAGTCCTTCAGTCCTTGTCTTCTCCACAGAGAGGGTAGCCTTGACCACCCTGTGACCTCTATCTGCCTCGCCCGATTTTCTCTCTCTCAACACGGCTGTTGTTTGGTGTCTGTGCCTCATCTCAGAGTCCAGTCTGCGATGGCTGCCGTGCGCGCTCGATGAAGACATGGTACATGGAAGAATCCTGGGGCGCCCGGGGGGCTCAGTCGGTTAAGCGTCTGACTCCTGGTTTCGGCTCAGGTCATGATCTTGCGGTTTGTGGGTCTGAGCCCCGCGTCAGGCTCTGCGCTGACAGTGTGAGGCCTGCTTAAGATTCTCTCTCTCTCTGCCCCTCCTGCGCACTAGGGCGCCCTCTCAAAATAAACAAATAAACTTTAAAAACAATGTTAAGGGGAAGAATTCTGGCCCAGGAAGGGCACTGCTTCCCTTGAGCCCTGGGAAACCCAGGACCCTGAAGTCCCCAAGAGTGTGAAAATGAACCTCTTTTCCCGCCCTTGGAATGTTGATCTGGAAATCCCTTACCCCACACGGGGGGAATTTCCAGACAATAAAACTAAAAGCTGAAGACACTGACTGTTTACACCCCCAAAGCCTCCAGAGCAGGGAAAGGGGTACCCGCAGGGCCGAAACGATTGTCTTGTTCTTGTCCCCACTGTCCTGCTTTATTTTTCTTCATAGCATTTGTCGCTGCTTGGAGTAGAGCAGAAGCCCCATCTAGGCGCTTGGCTGCTTCGGTATTTTCTCAGACGGCGGCTGGAGGGAGCGGCATGCGGACAAGGCGGATGCTTACTCAGTCTACTTTTCCCCCGGGGCCGCAGTGACTGCTTCGAGCAGGGCCCTGTGACTCCACTGAGACAAAAGGGAATCAGGACCAATTTAAGTCAATAAACTGCCAGAGAAATAGAGCATCTTCTTCCTGTCGGTTTTCTGGAAGACCAAGATTAAGTCTGATATTGCTGGTGCTAATGCCACAGCTGAGCAAGAGCCTTCCTATATAAAGTTTCACAACAAAGAGACAGAGAGAGACCGGTCCTGGTCTTATTGAGCCCCTGGATCCAGCCATACCTGAAATCAGTGGGCTTTTCAGATTCATGTTACCTAAGCCAGCTCGAGCTGGATTTTCTGTTACTTACCACCGAGTGATTGTTACTTTTTTATTCCCTCTTCCCTCTTGACTCACTGCTTATTGATTCCCTCTAATTCCTCTTCTGCTGGTAGGAGCCATATCTCTAGGTCAGACATTAAGTCCTGAAATAGGATACAAAAGCACTTCCTGCTCAAAGCCAAAACAACAGGATGAAGAAGGGGAAAGGTCAGTCCATTTTCCCCATGTTTCCAAGCATTTGGATGCTTGTCAACAGTGAAACAGAACTTCTAGCTTTTGATCTGGTAATTTTGGAACTCTGTCAATGCCAAAGGGCCTGATTCTCATGCTCTCCTTGGAATTGTAAGACTTACTAGAATTTGTGCAGAACTTGGAGAGAAGGACCCTAAATATATTTGCTGAAATATTTGCACAACTTCTCCTTAATCTACTTAAATGATGTCATTGCTTTTGGCACATTATGAGCGATTTTTCCTCTCTAACATTAGAAGAATAGAAGTAGACGCCTGTGGACTGCATCTTTTTAATGTTAAAAAAAAAGAGAGGTAGACACATAAGTAGGCTTTAAGAAAATATTTAACTTTCTTCATTTTTTTCTTTTTTTAAAAAATGTTTATTTATTTTTGAGAGAGAGCTTGCACAAGTGGAGGAGAAGCAGAGAGAGAGAGGGAGACACAGAATCTGAAGCCGGCTCTGAGCTGTCAGCACAGAGCCCGACATGGGCCTCAAACCCACAAACCATGAGATCATGACCTGAGCTGAAGTCAGACGTTTAACCGACTGAGCTGCCCAGGTGCCCCTCATCAGTTTCTTCTTATGGAAGTGATAAACGTCTTAGAAAAATAAAAACATTACAGAAATCTATAAAGGCAGATACATAGGTTTCCCCATGAGCAGACTCTCTCAAGATGACCACACTGACATAAAGTTCTTAGGCCCAAGTGGATTATGCCATACATACTGTTTGTGGCTTTTTTCTGTGATGTATCATGGACACGTCACCATTGTCTTTACCCTTTTAAAGGGTTGTGTCATATATCATGTGCACAGGGCTCTGTATACTGTCTAATTTGCCAGCATGGGATAGTTCTGATTGTATAGAAATTCCATAATTTTTTTAATGTTTATTTATTTTTGAGAGAGACAAAGAGAGAGAACATGAGCGGGGGAGGGGCAGAGAGAGAGGGAGACCCAGAATTGGAAGCAGGCTCCAGGCTCCGAGCTGTTAGCACAGAGCCTGACTCGGGGCTTGAACTCATGAATGGAGATGACCTGAGCCGAAGTCGGACGTGTAACCGACTGAGCCACCCAGCCTCCCCAGAATTTCCATAATTTGTTTTTCCATTCTCTCTCTTTTTTCTAAGTATGCGTCACTCCCAGTGTGGAGCCCAATGTGGGGTTTGAACTTACAACCCTGAGATCGAGTCAGATGCTTAACCAACTGAGCCTCATTCTCTTTTTGATGGGCATTTGGGTTGTCTCTGATGTTTGTTCTAATAAATAATGCTGTATTTGCATCTGGATGTGTTTGCTTGTTGGCATAAGTATTTATCTTCAAATGTGGAATTCCTGGATCAAAGGGTATAAACATTAAAGTTTGGGGCACCTGGGCTCAGTCAGTTAGGCAGCCGACTTGGGCAAAGGTCATGATGTCACATCTTGTGAATTTGAACCCCATATGGGGCTCTGTGCTGACAGCTCAGAGCCTGGGACCTGCGTCAGATTCTGTGTCTCCCTCTCTCTCTCTGCCACTCCCTTGCTCATGCTCTCTCTCTCAAAATTAAATAAATGTTAAGGGTCACCTGGGTGACTCAGTTGGTTGAGTGTCTGGCTTTGCCTCGGGTCATGATCCCATGGTTCGTGGGTTCAAGCCCCGCGTCGGGCTCTGTGCTGACAGCTAGCTCAGAGCCTGGAGCCTGCTTCAGATTCTGTACCTCCCTCTCTCTCTGCCACTCCCCTGCTCATGCACCGTCTCTCTTTCTCTCTTTCAAAAAGGAATAAACATAAAAAAAAATTTTTTTTAAAAAGAGGGACGCCTAGGTGGCTCAGTCGGTTGAGTGTCCGACTTCGGCTCATGTCATGATCTCGTGGTCCATGGGTTCGACCCTGCGTCAAGTGATGTGCTGACAGCTCAGAGCCTGGAGCCTGCTTCAGACTCTGTGTCTCCTTCTCGCCCTTCTCACACTCTGTCTCTCTCTCTCGAAAAAAAAAAAAAAAAAAAAGAATAAACATTTAAAAAGAGAAGAAAAAAAAGAAACAACTTCAAAACTATTTAGTATCCAGGACCTAACTTTTATCCTCTGCAGAGGTCGTGCTGGCCTCTACCAATGGCGCACGGCAGTGCTTTGGACGGTAAACTTCCCCCACCCCTAATCCAAACCACTGGTACGTGTCTTAGAACAAACCACCATAGACTGGGGGTGCATTAACAACAGAAGTTTATTTGTCAGGGCTCTGGGGGCTGGGCAGTCTAAGATCAAGTTGCTGGTAGATTGGGCGTCTGGTGAGAACCCGCTTTCCAGTTCACATCCGCCTCTCTGCTCTCCTCCCGTGTCGGGAGGGACAGGTGGACGCTGAGATTTGTGGGATAAGGGCACAAACCCTGTCTTTGAGAGCGCTGCCCTCATGACCTTTTGAAGGGCCCACCTCCAAGTACCATCCCACAGGGGACAAGATTCCAGTATATTAATTTGGTGAAGACACCAACATCCAGTCAGTGCAAGGGCACTGTGCTTCCCCCGCCCCCACCAGTACCTGGTCAATATTGGGGAACACAGGACAGTGAGCCATTTGCTCTCATTTCGCCTTCATTGTCTTGGCCAGAAACCCAACTCAAATTGATTTGGCCAAAAATTGACTTTATAAGGAAATGGCTTCAGGCAAGGCTGGATTCAGGGCTGAGATGTCGCCGTTGGAACTCATTTTCTGTCTCCCATGGGCTTGGCTTACTTCTGTTCTAGGCCACGTCCCGGAGGCTCCAGGTTCTCTTCTTTTGTTTCATTTTCTTTTCTTTTCTTTCTTTTTCTTTTTTAAGATTTTATTTTTAAGTAATCTTTACGCCCAAGATGGGGCTTGAACTGACGACCCTGAGATCAAGAGCTCCCCGCTCCAGCAGGGCACCCCCAGGCTCTCTCCTTTTAGTGGGTCCAGCCCTCCTAATCCTCTCAGGTTTAAGTGCTGCACACAAAAGCATGCTTTCTCGGAGTTTGAGCCAAAGTTCCGAGAGCCTCTCTTTTTAGACTTATTGTTGACCCAATCACAGTAACCCCCAAAATGGGCTGAGTTGACTGACTTGGGCTGAGTTGTTCAAGGGCTCCGTCCCTGGGGGCATGGGGCTTAGAACCTGTCCCCCCTGACCCCACACAGGGCTCGAGAGATGGGGGGGAGGGGAGGCAGAGGCCCTCATGGAAGTCTGGGAGAGCAGAAGGAATGGTTCCTGGGGACACAGAGCCTTTATCCAGCTCTGGTGGCCATGACTGTGTCCAGGGCTGTCCTGGGGTAAATCCATTCTCCATGCTGCAGCCAGAGAGGGGCCCTCCAAACAGAACAAATCTGAGCCTTGTTTAAAACTCTGGTTGTTCTTCTTTGCCTTCAGGGTAAATTCCACCCTCCTTAACTAGGCCTCCAGGACCTGGCCTCCCCCCAACCCCCCAGCATTCCTTAGTAAAGCCAGGCTGCCTTGCTTACTTGTCCAAATATGCCTTGTTCTCTCTCTGACTTCTTGGCCTTTGCATGATCGTCTTGGTGATTTATAAAGAACTTACTAAGTGCCAGGCAGTGTGTGAAGCGCTGTGTGTGTGTTCTACACCCAACGTGAGTACTCAGGATAATCCCGCGAAGGGAGACAGGGTTGGGAGACAGTCGCAGCAGTCGGTCGGCTGAAGTTCAGATTCAGGCTAATGTATTAATCATTTTCTATATTTTATGGTGCTTTAACATCTTAGGGCCTTCCAAACCCTGGAGGGAGTGCCGCTCC
>PJEM01009514.1:0-70867 GCA_004023845.1 Helogale parvula
TCCCTCAAAAGAAATAAATAAGCATTTTAAAAAATTTAGTAGAAAGCCATATAGTCAGTGAGGACTTAGTAAGTTTTTATGTTGGTCAAAATTTTGGCATTTCAAATAAAGGTTGGGAGGTTTGGAGTTTGAAATAAACATTCCAGATGATTGGGGCTTTTCCGTGTTGAATGTGTCATTGGAAAGACAGCTACCAATTTAATCAGCTTGGTAAAGTGTGAGTATGGGAATGTGGAGAGTAGGTAGGTCAGGCTACCCTGGACTCCGTGATAGTTCACATCAAGCTGACCAGCCTTTAATACTGATGATCAGTATATCAAGGTCACTCACTCCCCCTTTAAAATATCAAAAACTGGCCTAAGGAGAGGTCTTTCACCCAAAAGTTAATGATATGACTATAAATTGCTCCCATTTCCTTTTCTTCCTTTCTTTCCAGCTAGCTCTGAATCAGTATGTCATAATTTTGGTTGGAGCTCCCGTTTTGGCTGCTGGTCCCCATATATTGCCATTATGAGACATGGTCTTTCTAGCTTCCCGTTTCATTTCAATTAAAGTGGGTGCCATTAAGTGATATAACAGTGCCTAGGGCCAAGGTAATTTTGTATTTGAATATCACTGGCATTGAATTTCCCATTTTATGATTCCTGTGCTACACGGACTGTGATCACCAGAGTGAAGCATGACAGCTTTTATCAATACCTGCTCAGAATATCTGTTTATTTTTAATTCTTTATTATAATAAATTTCCACATATGCAAAAGTAGAAAAGATGGCATATTAAACCTCATATACATGTCAATCAGCTTCAACTATTAATACGTAAGTAAACTCATTTCTGCTATGTTTCAATTGTCTGTTTTGACATTTTTTTAAATAGGTGCCATTAGTATTTTAGCTGTATCCAGTTTTCTTCTATTGTGAGCAATTAGCAAACTGCTTATTGAGAGGAGATAATTCGATATATCTTTTTACCAAGAATTTGTGAGGCAGAATGTTCTCCTGCAAGTTACTGGATAAATATCTTTCTAACTATCCTTTTCTCATTTATTCGTTCTGTAACTCACTTACTTGGTCACTCAGTTTTAAAGAACACTGTGCGTACTGAACATTCAAGGACAAAACTGCAGCCTCAAAGAAGTTCCCAATTTAAAGGGGTTTGATGTTTAATGGGATATTTTCTGGGGTAGAGTAAAAGTTACTTGACTGCAAAGTCAAGGTTATGATCCCATCTCTTGGCTCTACATTGTGAGAAACACTAGCATTATGTGGCTTTCCCATTTCTAATAAATGGTTGGTACAGTTCACATCTACATGTTTATCATGGTGGCAGTAATAGAATTCATGAACACACTGCAAGTCTTTGACTAAAGATTTTTCCAAATAGAAACTCCCATCCCTCAACAGTGAGCTTGATGTCGTAAACATAGCTAACATCCATAAACCACTTTAAAGTGACCCATACACTAAATTAATGAGTGAATACATGATCAAAAGTCTTTATTATTCTCTATAAATTGTTTATATTTCCTTCAGAAATTAACTTCAAGTTGTATAACCACACTCAAACATGATCTAACTGAGCTATTCTTTGAATCTAAGTATTGGAGAATTGAAAAGTTGTTATCAATCATTTATTGAACTCCTTTATTTGGATAGATTAAAAGAAAAAATAAGGTTCATTGACCTTACCTGCTTCTTGAAGTTCATTCAAAATAGAACTGGAGTTTATTGATGTGACTTCTTCATTAGTGTTTTTTCTTTACACCACACTGTAATATAATTTGATTCAGCTGTCAACAATAAAGTGACTGTAATAACTAAAAACAACATATATTTTCATACAGGCTTCCTGCAGTTACACTCTGCTTATACCCCTTATTACAAAATATGACCTAAACGAATATTCCACAGAACAGAATTCTAAAGTGTTTTTATCTTGGTGTTCCAGGTACCCCTAGTTCTGTTGATGGGCAAGGATTGGCTCAATTATTATTAATTCCTAAAACTTAAATGCATTTGTTGAAATAGTGTCATCTTGTCCTTAGCTACAGCACTGAAGTCATAGTAATTGGCCTAATTAAAAAAAAAATAAGTAGTTAAAACCTCAAGGAGCATCTAGGTGTGGTTAGATAATAAAAGGACAAGATATAAACATAAATAACTTCCTTTCTTGGCAGGATTGATGGAATTGCAGCTAATTTTGTACTGGTGGGGATTAACACAACAATGACAGGTATTGTGTTGCCATCTTTTGGTTAGCCTTAAAGATAGAGTAGGTCTTCCTACTTAGAGGCTTGTCCACAAGTTTGCTCATAACTACTTTCTTTGCTCCTTGTCTTTGCCTCTCAAGAAGGAAATCTGACCACAGAACAGTCAGAGACACAGAACTCATGAAAGGCCATATCTCCTTGGAAATCTCTCTGAGAATGTCAACCCCCAAAATAAGGAGGCTAGGGAGATATGTGTGTGTGTGTGTGTGTGTGTGTGTGTGTGTGTGTGTGTGTATCCATATATATATATATCCCATCTTCTTTATCCATTCATCTACCGATGAACATTGGGCTCTTTCCATACTTTGGCTATTGTTGATAGTGCAAACATTGGAGTGCATGTTCCCCTTCAAAACAGCACTCCTGTATCCATTGGATAAATACCTAGTAGTGCAATTGTTGGGATGTAGGGTAGTTCTATTTTTAACTTTTTAAGGAACAGAGGGCACTTTCTTTTTGCCCATCATTAAATCACTAAATGTCTAATTATTATATCTAACTTCAGTATATTTCCTGTTCACATTTAAATGGGTAATTATTAGCTTTGAATTGGACTGAACTGTGATTTTTGTGTATTATATTCCTCTAATTGGACTGTCCTTTTCTTCCATTTACTGCCCATCCAGTGCATTGGACTTTGACAGGACTCATGATCTAAAAGCTTTCCTGACTATTCCCAACCACAGTGATGTCTCTCCTTTCAGACTGTAAAATACAGTACAGTCATTACTGTATTTTACATTTAGGTACTTAAATCATACACCTTGCTGTATCCCTTAATTGTTTTAATATTAATAAATCATACCTTCCTAGAAAGACTTATAAATTCCTGGAAAGTTGAGTATTGTGTGCTGTACTTGTTTTTTATTTTGTCAATTATGACAATTAATGGCTCTTTATTGGAACGCTTTTCATTAAATTCAACAAATGTATGAATGGTCAGAGCTATTTCATATGCTGAGAGAAATGGGGTTCATCTTAAAGACTGGGTTGAAGTTGAACAGGGGAAACATGCGCATTTAGAGCTTGTCATCTGAGTCTGCTGCTTATGACAAAATCCTGGGCAGTTCGAATCTGACCAAGTGCTATATATTTGTTAAAGACACCTAGTTATACAGGTGACATAATTACCAGGAAGCAAAAAGGATTGCAAAGCAATCAGAGATTAGCCACAGCAGAAACGGGTTGCTGGATCCCAGAGGTAGATGTCAGAGAAAGTAGCTGGAATTGTGGTCAGTCTTTCTGGCAGGAAAGGAACTGCAACCATGGACAAGAAACGCTTACTCACAGAGATGCTGCTCAAGAAGGAGAGGGAGAGAGAACACACATAAGAGGCATTTTCTTCTCTCTGCCACGCTGTGCCTTCCACGGGGGGGAGCTCAGCAGCAGCAATTATGTTTGGCCTCAGAAACTCACCTGCAGAAGCAGCACCTCTGTTCTGTGGACCAGGGCCAGGGAGAATGAAAATGGATCTCAGCAAACGGGCCACAGTGTGGCACACGTGGGCCTCCATGAGCACAGATGGACTGAAATGAAGGGAGTACTCAGGAAACTAAGCTGCTCACAGGAAAGGCTGATGCGGACATTAGAAGTTTCTCTTTTAGCCTACCTCATGACTCCCAAGGCTGATTTTTGTATTTTATAGATGTTAGTGGAGACTGTTTTCTTAGAATTAATAAATGCATTCATGGGACTATGGAGAACAAGGCATTCATGAGATTTAATGACACAGAATGGGCCTCTGGCATCATTTCTTGGTATAACTATGATGATTTCATTTTATTCCTCTAGTTACTTGTATGAAATCCTTTCCTGAGTGGCATTTCGAAAAATCTCCTTTGACATGAATGGATATCATGCTTCTAACAAACTCTGACTTGATCTTTGCTTTGCGAAATGACAAAGCAGGCTGGACATGCACAAAGTTATAGAAGGAAAACACCATGGGTATCATGTAACCCAAAGCCTGCGTTTGTCCAGGAGGCAGTAGAGGATTAGGGAGGTAGAATGAGTTGCCTAAGGTCACTATAAATGCTTGTAATGCCTTACAAGGTGATGGCATTGGCACATCAAATCCTAGTCTCTGCCACTGACTTTGTGAGCACGGGAATGTTCACTGAATTTTGAATTTCAATTTGTGCATGTATATGAAAATATTAATCATATCTGGGTCATCAGGTTCTCACAAGAATCAACTGACATACTCATTATCAAGGTTGAGCAAACACGCTCTGTAAAGGTACAGATAATAACTATTTTAGGCTTTGTGGCATATATGGTTCATGTTACAGCTACTACATCTCTGCCACTATAGAGGAAAAGCAACAATAGATAATACATAACCAAATGTGTGTAGCTTGCTCCAATAAAGTTTTATTTAAAAAGGGAATGGTCAGCCCATGGACTATAGCTTCCTGTCCCTTTATCAATATAATTTGATGTAATGCTTGACCCAGAGTGAGGATTTAAAATTTTATCTGGAATTACTATTATTGTTACCATTATGAATACTGCTGCTACTACTACTACAATTATTTAGTCTTTGAATAAAATATCATTCGTATATTTAGTTTTTAAAGATTAAATTTCTACCAGTATACCTAAGCCTCTATCCTGAGATTTCTTAACCACCATTTGCAAGCCAGTTGGCTCCATGTCTGGTCTGCCCTCTCTTAGATATTGTAAAACATTCTGGAGAAAGCAGGTACACCTCCTTGTGGCAATGAGATGCCCTGTAAAAGATGTGGAAGTTCTACAGATCAGTAAGAACAGGTCTCAACACTTTAGCTCCGGTTCAAGATCAGAGGTGCTGAACGTGTAAAACGAAACTCTTGTTTCCCTCCCCTTATCCAAACAATACCATAAGGTTGTGCAGCCAGAACAGAAAAATGCCAACCCAGATCTGTCAGTGAGGAGCCAGAGCAGCAATGCAGGGGTGTGTGGGCAGGATCCATGTAGAGATCTCACTCTCCTGAGACCCAAATGTAGGGCAGACTGAAAAAGTGTGGGCGATGGCAAAAAGTGTTTGGGCAGTGTCTGAATTCTCCTTTAGGACAAATAGAATTTTCTATAGCCTCTATTTCATGATGCAGCATTTTTGACATACAGCTATTACAATAAAAAATTAATAGGATATATAAGGGAGTGATGAAGGTCTGATTCTAGCAAGAAGAATTTAGGTCATGGGGATCCTTGAAAAGCTAGACTTACAGCAAAGAACAAACCCATCCTTTGAGTGGGCAACACCTTCTTGATCCTGTGGTTGGACTTTTTCTCCGGGTGCTTAAGATAATTATATTTCTGATAAGACCCCAAAAACAATAGCATTAGATGACTGCCATAATAATATCCATAGGACGACTGTCATATTGATGGCAGCACTGAGTAAATCTGTAACACTCAATCTGCTGCCACATTTCAACCAAGGGACAGTTACAGGACAATGAGGAAACGATCTCTCACTGGAATTTAGCACCTCAAAACTCTATGAGGTAATTAAGGGCATAAAGTCATACAATAATAATTTTTTAGGAGAAAATGTTAATTTTAATGCAGTTTGAAACTTCGTAAGACAGTGAGGAAAGGCTCTGCTTGACACACAGTTCTAGAAGAAAATCATTGTTTATGTTGAACAGCTCTTCTTTATTAAGGCCTAGGCCCTTTCTGCTCATTCAGAAATGTGCTACCAAAAAGAGAGCTCTAAAGTCGTAGTGTTTATCTCGTATCTAATTTTGACATATTAAATTAATTTTATAGAAATACATTTTTTTCTTTTAGACTCTGGCTGTGATCTATTTTGGTATTTTTATGAGTTTCCAGAAATCTCTGTTTATAGCCTGGAGCCTGTGGTAGAAGGGTTGGCAGAGTTATGTGGAGAGCCAGATAGTAAATACTGTAGGTACTGCAAGCCATACTGTCTCTTTCACAACTACAGGCTTATCTTGGAGATTCTGTGGGTTTGATTCCAGATTCCTTCAATAAGATGAATATTGCGATAAAGCAAATACCAAAATAAATTAAGTCAAATAAACATTTGTGGTTTCCCAGTGCATATTAAAGTTAAGTTTACACTATACTGTAGTCTATTAAGTGCATAGTAGCAAAAATAATGTACATACCCTAATTAAAAATACTTTATTGCTAATGAATGTTAACCGTTGGTCGAATCTGAGCTTACAGTGAGTTTTAACCCTTTTGTTCGTGAAAGATCTTGGTTCAGTGTTAGTGGCTGCTGACTGATCAGGGGGGGTGGTTGGGAAAGTTGGCGTGGCTGAGGTAATTTCTTAAAATAATGCTCCAATGAGGGGTACCTGGGTGGCTCAGTTGGTTAAGTGTCTGGCTTTGGCTCAGTCATGATCTCACAGTTTTTGGGTTTGAGCCCCATTAGGTTCTCTGCTGTGCGTGGACAGCCAGCTTCAGATCCACTGCCGCCCCCCGCCCCCACCCGCCGTCCTGTCCCTACTTGTGCTCACATGTGTGCAATCTCTCTCTCAAAAATACACTTAAAAATTGTTTTAACTTAAAAAAAGATACCAGTGAGGTTTGCTGTATTTTTGACCCCCTCTTTTATGTATAATTCCTCTGTAGTGTGTGATGCTATTGATAGTATTTTACCCAAGGTAGAATTTCTTCCAGAATTGGAGTCCATCCTCTCAAACCCTGCCACTTTTAATCCACTAAGTTTATGTGATATTGAATAATTATATTTCAATAATCTTCACAGCATCTTCACCAGGAGTAGAGTCTGTCCCAAGAAACCACTTTGTGTGCTCATCCATAAGAAAGGACTCCTCATCTATTAAAGTTTAATCATGTGATTGGAGCCATTCAGTCCCATCTTCAGGCTTCACTTCTAATTCTAGTTCTTTTGCCCTAACACGTCTTTGGTTACCTTCTACACTGAAGTCCTTGCACCCCCGTATAAGTCATTCATGAGGCTTGGATTCAACTTCTTTCCAACTCCTCTTAATGTGCTATCTTGACCTCTTCCCATGAACCACGAATGGTGGTGGTGGTATCTGGAATACTTTATCCTTTCCAGTAATTATTTTTAACTTACTTAGATACACTTGAGGAATACACCGTTGATGGCAGTGATAGCCTTAAGAAATGCATTTCTAAATAATAAGACTTGAAAGTCAAAATGACTCCTTGACCCATAAGCAGTGGAATGGATGTTGTGTTAGCGGGCATGAAAACATTAGTATTGTACATCTCCATCAGGTGCAATGAGTAGTAATATTTTGAAAGAAATTCTTTTTTTCATTTTTGAGCAATAGGTCCCAATTTTAAGTGGGTTTAAAATTTTCAGTAAATCATGTTGTAAACAGATGTGCTATCATCCAAGATTTGCTGTTCCATTTATAGAACATAGGCAGAGTGGATTTGGCAAAAATTTAAGGGTCCTGGGATATTTGGAAAGATCAATGAGCACTGACTTCAACTTAGAGGCACCAGCTGTAAATTAGCCTGTCTTTTGAAGGTTTGAAGCCAGGTGTTGACTTTTCCTCTCTGGCTATGAAGGTCCTAAATGGCATGCACCATCTTCCAATAGAAGGTAGTTATGTCTACATTGGAAAATCTATTGTTTTGTGTAGTCACCTTCATTCACTATTTCAGCTACATCTTCTGGATAACTTGCTGCAGGTTCTGTATCAGCACTTGCTACTTCACCTCACACATTGAGGTTGTAGAGACTATTTTTTCCTGAAATTTCATATAACAACCTTTCCTAGCTTCAGGTTTTTCTTCTGTAGTTTCCTTACTTCTCTCAGCCTTCATAGAATTGAGAAAACTTAGGGCCTTGCTCTGAATTGGGTTTTGGCTTAAAGGAATGCTGTGGCTGGCTTTACCTTCTATCCAAACAACTAAAACTTTCTCCATATCAGCAATAAGGCTATTTCACTTTCTCACCATTTATGTGTTTACTGGAATAGCACTTTGGATTTGCTTCAAGAACTTTACCATTGCATTTACAATTTACCCAGCTATTTGGCACAAGAGGTCCAGCTTTCGAGGTATCTGAGCTTTTGACTTGCCTTCCTCACTATGTTTATTTCCCACTTTGGATTTAAAATGAGGGATGTGCAACTCTTCATTTCACTTGAACACTGCCAGGGCACTTTAGCATTAGTCAGTGGCTTAATTTCAGTATTGTGTCTCAGAGAATAGGGAGGCCCAAGGAGAGGGAGAGACACAGGACCAATGGTCAACTGAGTAGTCAGAACACAAACATTTATCAATTAAGTTTCCCATCTTACGTAGGCAAGTTTTGTGGTAGCCCCCAAAAATTAAAATAGTAACCTCAAAAATCACAGATCACCATAAAAAATATATAATAGTGAAAAAGCTGGAAATATTGGAAGAGTTACCAAAGTGTGACAGAGACATGAAATGAACCTCTTCTGTTGGGAAAAAAAATGGTACCAGTACATTTGCTCAACACAGATTTTCCACAGTTTGTAAAAAATTGAGTATATGCAAAGTGCAGTAGAGTATAATAAGATGAGGTATCTATACTCAACTCTACCATTGTAGAAGAAAGCAACTATAAACAATATATAAAGAATGGAAACATATTAATAAAACTGTATTTATAAAAACACACTTTGGACTAGATTTGGTCTGGGGGCTATAGTTTTTTCAACCCTGGCAGTAGCTCTTGAGAGTTTATTATCTTAAGAGGATTCAAGTAGTATCTATTGTCTAGGAACCAGTTAGTCATGTAGAAAAGAACTGTATTAAGTAGAATTATTTCTACAAGGAGGGTAGAATTTACTAATGCTACAAATCTATATTGATGAGGGATATTATACATGTTTAATCTCAAAGATATATAAAGAGGAAACAAGATGATTCTTAGAAATGTTGAGTCTTGAAGTAAATGAGAATCACAAATTATGAAACTCTGCGATGTGAATGAACTACGTTGAAGTACACAAGCTTTCTATTCTTTTCGCATCATTATACTTGTAGCATGATTTGGTAACCATTGCTTCAACCATGTGACCAGGCCTCTTCCCCTCTGCCCAAACATATTGTAAGTGGTCAGAAACACAGGTTGGCCAGTCTCAGATATTGTTATAACTTGTTCTTGGAGGAATGAAGTCCATTCTGTGTGGATGCCCTGGGAGAAGAATCTTGGAAGATCATGCCTACTTTCCTCCAAACTTGTGTCCTTTTCCCTTTACTGACAAGCTTTGTATATTTTCTCTGTAATAAACCTTAGCCATGAGTACAGTTATATCCTAAGTCCTATGAGTCCTTCTAGGAAGTCACTGATGTTATATGGCATATATTAGATTCCTAGATAAATATTTGTTGAATGAGTGAACTTAGAATACCTTACCTTGTGGGTCTTTGGTAAATTTTTCCACACCAACATACTGCTTCCTAGAAGATCACAATACCAATGACAGTCCTGTGTATTCTTTGACTTACCCATTTTGATAAACACAGTAACAAAATCTCTCTCTCAGAACCAAAACAGGCTGGCTGCATTTAAAATAAATACTGCAAACTCATTTTGACATTTCTTTTCTGGTAGGGTAGTTATCATTCTTTCCAGTCTTCAGGTTCATGTGTCCACAGCATTTTCACTTCATAACTACCAGCCCTTCTCTTACAATGATGCCTGTGACACATGTCAGCTCAGATAAATGAGTGTTTCCATTTCCACTTGCTCCTTCACTCATGTGTTTACCCATTACAGACAGCGAGCCTGGCAAGGTTCTGTGCTATATACTTAGGATTTAAAGACAAAATATTCATGCTCTTTTGTTAGTTAGGCAGAAGAATTTGAATAGATACTACATACTGCTATAGCAAACTTATTTACAAGAGGCTTAAGATTGTAAGACTGAGCATTTCACTGGTACAGTCTTTTGATTTGAGTTCAAAGACTGAGTTGGGTTCAAAAGCTGAATGGTAAGAAGGAAAAGTAGTTTAAAGGAAAAAAACATGTACAAAGGCCCAGAGGCTTGAGTAAGTGTGCCACATTCACGGAAGAACAACTAGTGGCTGCCTAGAGTGTACTTGTTGTGAAGTAGCAGAAAAGGGTCACGCAGGGCCAATAACGTTTTTCCATATAGCAGCCTAAGCTGAAAATAATTCAGTAGGCAAAGAGGAATCGTTGAATTCTTCCAAGGAGGACAAGTAAATGGTCATATTTGTGGTTCAAAAAGATCACTCCAGGGAAATTGCGAGGGTGGGTTAAAAAAGGATAGAAACTAGAGGCAAGAAGACTGGTGAAAATTATAGTAATCCCAGAGAGATGATGGAGACCTGAACTAAGGCAGTGGCCATAAACAGGAGGAGAAAAAAACATGCAAGTCGTTTTTGAAGGGGGCCCCAAACTGATGGACTGATGAGATGTAACACAAGGGGGAAGAAACAACCACTGACGGTTCACAAATGTCGATCACAAGTTCTTTCTTTCAAGAAGTGTGTTGGAGGAAAGATGACAGACTCATTGTTGTCTGTGTAGAGTTGGAGATCCCATCAAGCAATCAGGTGAAACGGTCCCTCAGGCATGTTTTTGGCAGTGAGAGTATACCCCACATAGTGTTAGAGGGTTTAATTACCCTAAGAACTTTACAAGATACAGAATATTCTATCCATTCTAAATTAAGATAATTGAAGCTCAGGGAAATTTAAATAAATTACCCAGTGTCACAGAGGGAGTAAGTGGCGCTCCCAGGATTTCTGTATCTCCTTGACTTCATCGTGTCTTACTCCCTCTCCTCTGCTGACTCACATTTTTGGCAGGAATGAAAAATTTCTGTTTACATGTGAGCTGACCCACCCATTAAGCATATGTTTCATATCATATTTTTTTTCCAAAAAGCATGAAGTAGCTGTAAGCTTTTTTTTCCTGTTTTAATTTTTCATGGCATCATCTACTAACTACTTACCAACATATAACATCCTGTGTCATGCAGATATACTTAAGACGGGGTAGTTGAAATGAAAGAGGAAATAGAGAAATAAAAAAAGTAGAGGAATAAATGTAAGATTTTTTCACTTTTTTTAATTCGTCATGTTAAAACTGTATAAATGAAATCATTCTTCTAGACAGTGGCTCAGGGGTGGAAGGGAACTCTGTATGCATCTTTTTCTGGTCCTCCCAGGTTGTAATATCAAAGCATTAGCTGAACCTTTGAGAATCTAATAGAGAAGACCCTCAAGGGAGTCAATGTTTTATGTTTATTTCTTAATCTTTACAGGCTTATGGGACGTAGGGTGAAAATAGGCAGGACTGGGAAATGCAGTTGACATTACCCAGCATAAATAGATAGCATGCTACCTCCACTTGGGTGTCAGATGGCCTCCCCAACTGCAGGGCAGTCATACAAGCTTTTTTCTCTCTTGTTTTGAATTGAGATTGTGCTGTTTCTCAGCATTGGTGATTATCTTGGGATGGTTTTATGTATGTGTGCATATGTATAAGAGGATGTATTCAATTACTTGCTGGATGTTTAGAGGAAAAAATAAAGTCAGTTCAGAGTGATAGGTCCTCAGAGGAGACTGGATTTAGCACACCCACGTCCATGCCGGGCTGTTGGGCTGGAGCCTCCACTGCCCTGCCTCTCTGTTGCATCCTCAAATGTATGTTGTAATATACTAACTAAATCAGACTTGGGAAATACCTACATGGGTGCCAGTCTGTTTTCTGAGTATTCCTGGGAGAAGAGAGGTGACCTTGCAGTGAGATTCCCCCATGAGGAGATATGCGGGATCTGATTGTACAGGTAGCTCATAATGTCCTCATGTGGCTGTGGAAGGCTGAGGAGCCAAGTTTTCTGGGAGCAAGGTCTCATCATGGTATCCTGATTAGAAAATGAGCCAAAGGAATCATCATAAAGTTGTGTCTGTATTTCATATATGATAAATGATGTGCATTAAGATTGTATATATATTTAGAATAACATGGAGGCTGACCACACTTGTACCTGCACATGTATACACACACAGCCACTGTGGGCAACTCCGTGTTATCTTTAGGATGAGAAAAACATTAGAAACTGGGATTCATCCATGGGCGAACCCCATGGATATATAAATATATAATTTTATTATATAATATAATATATAAAAACTTAATATATAACAGAATATTATAATATATAATAGAACATGATTATGTATACATTATAATATATAATGTTATATTATAATATATAATCTATTGTATGATATAATTTAATATAATATTAAAACATAATATACAATTATAATATTATATATATTATGCTACTTTACAACAAGTACCCTCTAGGCAGCTGCTGGTCTCTCTCTCTTGAATGTGGCACACATGCTCAAGCCTCTGGGTCTTTGTACATGTTCTTTCCTTTAAAATGCTTTTCCTTCTTGCCATTCAGCTGTTGAACCTAACTCATAGGTTATATTATATTTATTACATATAAATTAATATTTATATATTTATTATATATTAATACATATCACAAATGTGTGGGTATATATATACACATGCACACATGTGTGCCTTTTTCTCTTGGACTATAAAGAATATCATACATATTGTATTTCATTTGCAATTCCTTAACATATTGTTTGCTCTTTTGATGTTCCTACAATTACTTAGTGCGTCTTGAACACTTTGACAGATCTGTGTCGTGGTGGAGGAGGCAGAAGCGAGGAATGTCAGTATAAAGGGAAGTCAGCAGAGTGACCATGTATATTGTCCTCCAAGCAGGGACATTTTTATAGAGAAAGTAAATACAATTAATAGATATGCCAAGACAGCTGGCAAAAAGTGGATTGTCTCAGGCAAACAAACACTATGACTATCCTAGAAACGACACCTAGAGAGGACTCTGTCTTGATACAGCCTTGCTTGGAAAGGGGCTGAGTATATGAATTCTAGGCTGTGACCAGCAATGAAGAAAGGTAACTATAGTTGAACAGACGGAAGTGGCAAACATTTGGGATAGCCATAGTCAATCCTAACTTCTCCTTCCTATAAATTTGTCCTCATCTTTCTCAAATATGCTAAAGGATCTTACAGTGTTCATTTTTCTCTGTGTGACTTATTTCATGTAGCACAATATCCTTAAGTTCCATCCATGTAGTCAAAAAAGGCAAGATGCCCTTTTTATAGCTGAATAATATTCCATTGTGTGTGTATGTATCTATATCTACATCGTAATATATCTATATCATCGATATCTGTGAACATCTCACATTATCTTCATCCAGTCTTCTGCTGATAGACAGGTTGTTTCCATGTCTTGGCTCTTGTAAATAATGCCGCAGTGAACATGGGGATGCAGACTTCTCTTTGGGTTAGTAACTTGATTTCATTCAGATATATACCCAGAAGTGGAATTGCTGGAACATATGGTAATTCTATTTTACATTTTTAATTTTAATGAATTCTGTATCATGATGTCTGCACCAAGTTACATCCCCACCAGCAGTGCACGAGGGTTCCCTTTTCTTCACACCCTCTCAACATTTTTCATCTCTTTTCCTTTTTGATGATGGCCTTCCTAATAGGTATGACGTGATGTCTTTTTTGTGGTCTTGCATTGTGGTTGGTTTTATTTGCATTATACTAAGTGAAATAAGTTAGAGAAAACAAATCCTGTATGATCTCACTTATATGTGAAATCTTAAAAAGAAAAAAAAACCTCATAGAGACATAGGACATTCGTAGTCAGAATCAAGAGTGGGGAATAGGTAAAATAGGTGAAAGTGGTCAAAGAGTACAAACTTATAAGTTATAGGGATATAATGTCCAGCATGGTGACTGTAGTTGACCATACTATATTATATATTAAAAACTTGCTAAGAGAGTAAACATTTTTTTTAATTTTAATGTTTATTTTTGAGAGAGAAAGAGAGGGGGAGAGGGAGAGAGGGAGAGACAGAGTGCAAGCAGGGGAGGGGCAGAGAGAGAAGGAACACAGAATCTGAAGCAGGATCCAGGATCTGAGCTGTCAGCACAGAGCCCTATGTGGGGCTCAAACTCATAAACTGTGAGATTATGACCTGAGCTAAGCTGGATGTGTAACCAACTGAGCCACCCAGGCACCCCGAGAGTAAATCTTAAACTCTCTTGATTAAAATACAAATAGCATTTTTCATAGAAGTAGAACAAATAATACTAAACGTATGGAACCTCAAAAGACCCCATTCAGCCAAAGCAAATCTTGAGAAAGAAGAACACAACTGGAGATAGCACAGTCTCAGATTTCATGATATACTAAAAGCTGTAATAATCAAAACATGGTTTTGGCCCCAAAATAGACATATAGGCCATGGAACTGAATAAAGAGCCCAGAAATAGACACACAGTTATATGATTAGTTCATCTCTGGAAAAAGAGGTAAGAATATACAAAGAGGAAAAGATGGTTTCCTCAATAAGTGGTGCTGGGAAAACTGGACAGCTACACGCAAAACAGTAAACTGTACCACTTTCTTACACAGCCACAAAAATAAATGCAAATGGAATAAAAACCTAAATGTGAGACCTGAAAGCATAAAACTCCTAAAGGAAAACATAGGCAATAATTTTTTGGATATCTGCCTTAGCAACATATTTATGGATATGTCTCCTAGGGCAAAGAAAACAAAAGCACAAATAAACAATTGGGACCATACCAAAATAAAAAGCTTTTGCACAGCAAAGGAAACCATCAACAAAAGGAAAAGGTAGCCTTCTGAATGGAAGAAGGTATTTGCAAATGACATATCCAGTAAGGAGTTAATATTCAAAATACACAAAAAACTACAACTCAACACCAAAAAAAAAAAAAAATCTGATGAAAAAATGGACAGAGGACCTGAATGGACATTTTTCTCATGAAGACATACAGATGGCAAACAGACACATGCAAATATGCTGAACATCACTAATACAAATCAAAACTACAATGACATGTCACCTCACACTAGTCAGAATGACCAAAATAAAAAAGACAAGGGCACCTGGGTGACTCACTTAAGCTTCTGTCTTTGGCTCAGGTCATGATCCTGTGGTTCACAGGTTCGGATCTCAAGTCAACCTTGGCACTGACCACTCACAGCCTGGAGCTTGCTTGCCTCAGATTCTGTGTGTGTGTGTCTCTCTCTCTCTGCCCCTCCCCCTACTCACATTCCATCTCTCTCAAAAATAAATAATACATTTTAAAAAGTAAAAAAAAGACAAGAAATAACAGGTGTTGGTGAGCATGCTGAGGAAAGGGAACCCTTGTGAACTGGTGGTAAGATGGAAATTGGTGTTACCACTATGGAAAATAGATGGACATTTCTCAAAAAATTACAATTAGAAATACCTACAACCCAATAATTTCACTACTGCATGGAATTTACCCAAAGAAAACAAAAACACTAATTTGAAAAGGTACATGCAACCCTATGTTTACTGCAGCATTCTTCACAATAGCCATGATATGGGAGGAATGCAAGGGTCCATAAGTAGATGAATGGATAAAAAAGTAGTACATAAACAATGGAATATTACTCATCCATTAAAAAGGATGAGATCTTGCTACTGGTGACAACATAGTTGTAGCTAGAGGAAATTATGTTCAGTGAAATAAGTCTGGGAAAGAAAATGCCATGTGATTTCACTTGCATGGACTCTAAAAAAACAAAATGAAAAAAAACCAGAACTAGATTCATAAATAGAGAGAACTAGTTAGTAGCTGACAGAGAGGAGAGAAATGGAGGGATGGGCAAAACAGGAGATAAAACCCCCAAAATTTCTCTTCACAAAAAAGAAAATTCATAACTACATGAAGCCATGAATATTATATAGAATAAGAGTGGTAATTATTTCACAGTGTATACACATATCCACTTTTTAGGTTGTATACATTAAACCTATACAATGTTATGTATCAATTATATCAATAAGGTGTGGAGGCAAAGATGTTGAAGGAAGTCATCTTTACATGAATTATGAAGATGAAAACATTGAAATAAATGATAAGGGAAGTCAGTAAGTCAGAAAAAACATTCATATGGAAAGCCTCATTTCCCTGTGCA
This sequence comes from Helogale parvula, assembly GCA_004023845.1. Taxonomy (NCBI): domain Eukaryota; kingdom Metazoa; phylum Chordata; class Mammalia; order Carnivora; family Herpestidae; genus Helogale; species Helogale parvula. The sequence goes on from PJEM01009514.1 coordinate 16,286, forward strand.
TAGGCTCTAAATAAGATGAAGAAAGATCATTCCTTACACAAGCTTTCCTTTATTGCTTGCTCCCCGGAGAGCCACAATGAGTTGTGGTTTTGAGAAGTTGGTGATTTAGTGGAGAAGTTGGTAAACCGTATACAAAGCTCCCTCTCTGCTTTCTCAGTGGGTGCCAGGGGTACTAGAGCATCTGTCAGGGGTGGTCCCTACCATCTGGTCACCCTGTTTGAGTGTGATCACCCTCCACTTGGTATTCTGAAGGAAAATATTTGTAACTTCTCTCTCAGAAGGATAGTTCACTTAATGTTCTAGGGGGTAGAGTCTGCCTCAGCAAAATAGGATTATTTTTTCCTTGCTTTTAGATTCCAGAAATGACCATAAAATGATCGTTTATAGGAACATGCCACCATGATTTATATAGACAGAGGTCATTATAGTGATTCAGTGTTCCAATCATCTGGATAATGGATCCTAATTATTATACTCCTCTAGTACCTAAAAACAATTGCACACCAGAATGAAAACTGTTAGAAGAACAAGAATATTATATTTCTATTTTTATCACAACTCTGATTTTTGAAGAAATAAAATAAATTTGAACTGCTAATTATGCAAATCACAGATGACCTTGGGGGTCTAAAATGGACTGCAAAGGCAAAGGCAAGTTTGCTGTTAGCAGTTTAAGGCGTCTGGCTCTGAGATTAGCAGAAGAATCTAGGGAAAACAAGTCCCAGCTGCCAAAATCAGAGCTTAAGGAGTGATTAGATCTCTCTCTTTTTTTTTTTATTTTTAACTGAGACTCAATTTCAGTCCCTCTACTTGTCCTTAGGGGAGCATTCACCTGTAAGCCTCATTGTTTTCTAATACCAGTGCTTCTGGTTACGGATTCAAAGGCGGGAATGCATGGAATGGACTGCTAAGTCCCCCGCACCTGCTAGGAGGACACTTGTGTTAGTAACATCGGCTTCTCAGCAAAGGGGACAGACTTGTCATCCTAATCAGAATGTCCTCTGAAAATAACAAGTTATTTCCTACCTGTGCTGCCACTTAACCACTTTGCTTTCTATTTTTTTCTCTCCTTCCTTCTAAAATGTTAAGTTCATTTGTTCTGTACTCTACCTGTCAGCTTGGTTATTTTAGTGTTTTCTCATTTCTTAGTCTACTGATGTGTCACTCTTGAAGCTGCTAATGCTGCTATTGTTATTTCTAAACATTCCCCTTTTTCTTTCTTTCATTTTTCCCTCTGCATCGAGTACTGTAGGGCCTCTTCCTACTTTTCTGTCAAATTTACTTCTAAACTGAGAAAGGTATCCAAGGTTGGAGTATAATTCATCAGATATAGGACTTGAAGTGTTGGGTGTACCTAGGAGTTATAACATACTCAGAAGATCATCTTGAAGACTGCTGACCTTCTGTAGCTCTTTCTTAATTTCTCTGTCTGCTCTCTCTTTCGTTCTCCCTTAACTTACAGCTCATTAGGTGTTCATATAAAATATACATTTTACATTCTTCGAAGTGATTTTGCTTTCCTCATAAACCTCCATCCTACAAGATGTTGAAGAAATTAAACTTGCCAATTAAGAAGATACTAACCTGTTTGTGGTGCATTCCTTTTCTACTAAGTTTACAGTCAGTTTTAAGTTCCTCTCCCTATCTAGGCTGATTTCAATAGATGGTTACATGGCTCAGTCTCCTTTAGAGAAATCTTGAGTCTGTCAAATATTTTTCCCCTCCAGGATGGTGACACCACCCTTCCTAGTACATTAGAGTAACCTGGCTGGGGAGCTTTTAAATTTTCTGATACCTAGGTCACACCCTACATCAATCATAACAGAATCTCTGAGATTAGGACCACAGAATCCATTTTTATGGAGATTTCCAGGGGCACCTGAGGGGCTCTGTTAGTTAAGCCTCCAAGTCTTGATTTAGGTTCAGATCATGATCTTGTGGTTCCTGTGATGGAGACTTGCACTGATCTCTGTGCTCACAGTGTGGAGCCTGCTTGGGATTATCTCTGCACCTCCCTGCGCTCGCGCTCTCGCTCTCACACACACACATGCTCGCTCTCTCTCTCTCTCTTTCTCTCAGAATAAACTTAAAAAAATAAAGCTTCCCAGGTTTCTGAAAAATGCAACCAATATGGAGACCCATTGTACCTATTAAAACCTTACATCTAGCAATTGCTTGGGCCACTCAATATGCCCCTAAACATAGCTGGAGCCTATTTAAGGCCACAGACCCAAGTCTCATTCCAGACTTGGTATCAATCTGGTCTTTATTTGCTGTAGGTTTTGGTGATACAGGCAGCACAAAGGTAATAACTAATAAAAGCTAGTATAAATAGTGTACTCACTATATGCCACTTATATTACTAAGTGCTTAAGTAGTTTCTTTATTGCAACCCCATCTCAAGTATTAACCCATTTACAGATAGAGAACTTGAGGCTTAGAGAAGTTAATATGTCAAAGGTCATCGAGGTAATGCGTGGGAGAGTTTAATATTCTTCTGACACTAAAATCTCTGTTCCTATACCCAAGCACCATATTTTCTCCCAACATTTGATACATAGAATAAAGTTACTCTGCTTGAGTGGCTCAAGAGAGTAACTAGTTGGTCATTACAGCTCCCTGAGCCCTTCCCCATTCTCCAGTGCACATCTCCTAGCCCTCACACTTGACTAGTTCAAGGTTTGATCCCATCTATTGCTCTGTGCCTTCTAAAGCCAGGTGCTGCCACAATATTTATGCCTATACCGGACTATTAGTATCTCACTTAGGATTCATGAGTCAGTTTGCTTTCCTTTGGAAAAGCAACTGGACCCTGGACCTGCTTCTGACGCTGGCTTACACTACCAGGAGGTCTCTGATTCTGTCTGGGTGCAAACCACCATTCCCTTAGGCCTGAAAAGATGACACTGTCAGGGTAGTTTTAATAACTAGCCCCTCAGAGACCAAGCACTTGGCAATTTCTTCTGCCTCAGGCACACAGGATTCTCTCCTCCTTCCTTACTGCCATTAACCCAAATAAAAAATTTGGGAAAATCTATATGAGGAACTATTATGATTGAGTTCTGTTCACAAAGGAGAATATATTAGGGCAGTATTTACCCGACTTCAAATAAAGTAGACTTGTAAGAAAGTAAGACCCAATCATTTGTTCCAAGCCTCTCTGATCTCATGACATTTTATTTTATTTATTTATTTTTTAATTTTTATTTATTTTTGATACAGAGAGAGAGCATGAGAGAGGGAGGGGCAGAGAGAGAGGGAGACACAGAACCAGAAGCAGGCTCCAGGCTCTGAGCTAGCTGTCAGCACAGAGCCTGACGCGGGGCTCGAACCCACGAATGTGAGATCTGACCTGAGCCAAAGTCGGAGGCTTAACCGACTGAGCCACCCAGGCGCCCCTCTCATGACATTTTAATGCAAACTACAACAATACTTTCTCCAAGTCCTTTCTAGTTAATGTTGTTTAAATTATTCTCTATTAGATAGTTTATGGAAATACATTCTCCCAGATAAAATGGGAGTAATTTTTAGTAGCAGACTGCATTTAATATGTTAAATTTAATAAACAAAGTCACATTTGTACGTGGGACATTTTCCCAGAACATAATCAAGTATGACAGGTTGGTTATGAGGAGCGCAGTTCCTTGATGTATGTATCAGCTTAAGAGCCTGTCAGCTACCTTGACGCGTTAATTCTAGGACTTTGTGCAAGTGAAACTTCCTGTTGTCTGCAAACCACCGTGAGCCATTTAACTCACGATGAGCCTTTATGTCACGTTGCTTCTGTGACTGCACATTCTGAATGCAAATCTACTTCTGCAGTGCTTGCTGGCATCAGAATATTAACATCAGAAATGTTTCTTGCACTGTTGTGTCAGGCTTTGTCTAGGAAACATGTGTTTGGTGCTCATAATCTCAACTCCTGCTAAGGTTTTAGTGGCTTTACTGGATTCCAAGATGAATTTTACAAAATGACATCATACCCAAGGTCAGATTGCTTTTTAGCCAATAAATGATGAGTGAACTAGTATTTTGCAAAAACCCACTTTAGATAATGGGTTCTCTCTGCCCTGCTAACTGTCCTGGTTAGACAATTAGACTTTGTGGTTAAGGTCAAATTCAAGGGAAAGAATTTATACTACATTGCCTGAATCTGGTCTAAACTGTAAGTAATGCTTTAAAAAAAAAAAAAGTAATTACTGATGCACCTCTAATGTGTATCCATCAGGGGAGTGACTGTGAAATTTTAAATTAAGGGTAATTTTTGAGGTTAACTTGGGAACAGATTCATGAGGGCTCAAAGTCCATTTTGCTTTAAATTCAGCAAGCTGTTTTTGTAATTTCTTATAGGTTTATAATTTATAAAGCTTCCTTGATGCCTTGTCACCTCGGAAAGACCAAGTAGTATATCTCTTTCCAAGGCTTACCCCTTACTAGTTTGTCCAGTAAGACAAATTTATCTTTGACACATTTTCTTTCACCTTCCATTTATTGGAACCTTTTTTTATAACTCTGACATCCTCCTCCCATCTCCTTCTGGTGTTTTCTCTCTGCTAATTCCAGACAAGACTTTAGCTGAAAATCGTTAAGTTATTTAACCCTGCAAGCAACTGACATAAACTCAAAAATAGCCCTAATCTTCTCCTGATGTTTATGAACAATAGATTAGTATTTGACAATATCCATGCCCTAAAAAGCATATTTACCAACTATTTGAGAACTAGGGCTTTGACATATGAAAAAACCAAATGCAAGAATATATCTGAATATAATGAAATCATGCCACTTAGGTAGTTACCTGTGAAGTAGAAAAAACTGGCTAACTTACACTAATGTATTCACTCTTCTCAAACATTTAACCACAGCCTGCAACCACCCACTGAATGGGTGGGCCTATTTACCAGGCTTTTGTGAAAGAAGGTTCTATCAAAACAGGATTTCAAATGATAATAGATCTCTGGAGCAGAAACACACAGTGATCTACAATGCTTTGGTACCTTTCAGTTTTGTACAAAAAATTATCTCCCGCATTGTGAATATCCTCTGGATGAATAATTCTCTACTGATTGGCATCATTTTCTGCTGCATCACTTACAGCTGGAGTAGGAACTCTTGTCATTGTTTCTGATCACTCGTCCCCAGTGGAGTCCCAAATGCTTATAACTCCCTTTGATAGGACATGTATTAATAGAAAGTATCTTCTTACCAATGACTGGACAACTTTAAACAGATCCAAAGGAAATAATATCGAAATAATGTACAGTCCTTGTCAAGACAGAACAATTGGTAAATACATACTACTAAATCGAAAAATACATATAGAAGTCTATATTTTCATTCTTAGGACAATTAAAATTTTATCAGAGATGGGCACTTTTCTAACCATATACCCTTGAAAAAGTCTATTAGATTACATGATTAGAAACTTAGCCTTAACGTACAAATTAGAAATCACCACGTTTTGATTTGTTCCATTTTATTTTATATTTTATTTATATATCCAGTCCCTGATTTTTAAAGACAATTGAGGCAGCAGATTGTAGCTTGAAGGGAGTAGGCAGAGAAGAAGAAAACAGTTGGAAGAGCAGGGACTTGGGGGTGTTAAGAAATGGCCCATTGAAGCATCTGAGCAGATCTGGATAGTGTCAAAAGCAATATAGCAGAAGATCCATACTTATAAGAAATATTTCAGAACTAAAATCTACATGACTTAATGTTGGACTGGATTTGGTATGTAAAGGAAATGGAAACGTTACAGATGACTACAACATTTCCAACTTGGGGCCTTAGATATTAGGTTCATGCTAAAGAGATAAACCTAGAAGGAAGAGTTTCAAAAAGGACTTCAGTTTATAACTGTAATTTGCAAACTTTGAGTCTCAGGTAGATCTCTGTGTCTTTAAAATGGTTGAATGTTGTCTCTTCTTTGGGACTCGCCTTCTTCGCTGGGGGAACTGGAGAAGTCTTCTCTCATATTAATAAACTGCCCCCTAGCTTTTTAGTCACAAAGTCTAGAACTGGTGCTTGATTTCTCATTTTCTTTCATTTCCACATCAACCAGTGACCAAGTCCTACCAGTTTTATTTCTACGGACATCTTGAATTTACCTCCTTTCCACTTGTACACCTGTTATTTTTGACAATGCACCATTATCTCTTTTTCATACTACTGCAATAGATTCCTAAACAGCTTCCTCATTTTTTTCTCTAAATCACTTCTCGAAGTTGGAGTGCTGCCTGAAATACAAATCAATTTATGTCAAGCTTCTGTTAAAGCCTCCAGCAGCTTCCCATTTTAAATAGGATAATATTCAGATTGTTTACCAGTGCCTGCACTGCTTTTCAAAAAAGACCACTGTTCTCAGTCTTTGCATTTGCCCTTATCTGCTAGTCCTTTCTCCCTTGCCAACTGTCACCCAAGCAGGTTACTTTTCTTGCAGTATCTTTCCGGAGCTCCAACCATGTGACAAGCTCATCCCTACGTTGAGATCTTTGTTCCTCCATTACCTATGCCTGCAGAGTTCTAAACGCATATTGCCACATAGCTAACTCTTTGGTATCCATCAGTTCTCAGCTTACATTAGAACCTTTTGGAGTGGTCTTAATGTCTCAACCTAAGCAGTCCCTTTCCACCCCCATATTGCTTTTTTTTTTCCAATCTATTGTAATACTCTACAAAAATTACCTTTTATTTTTCTTTTCCTATATGTATATAGTCATTTAGGATCTCTTTTCCATGGTCTAGAGTATTATAGTAGACCAGGAACCTTGCCTCTTTCTTTACCATTAGGATCTAGTACATGAAACAAAGCCTAGTGTAAAGTCAGTTGCACATAAATATTTGTTAAATGATGGCATTTGCAATGACATGGGTAAAGCTAGATAGTAGTACGCTAAGCGCAATAAGTCAGAGAAAGACAAATACCATATGATATTGCACTTATATATGCAATTTAGGAAACAAGCAAGCAAAAGAGAAGCTAAAGCACGAGAGGCAAACCAAAAACAGACTCTTAACTGTAGAGAACTGATGGTTACCAGGGAGGAGGTTGGACATGGAGGATTGAATTAAATAGGTGACAGAGATAGATTAAGGAGTGCCCTTGTGATGAGCACTGGGTGATATATGGAAGTGTTGAATCACTCTATTGTACCCCTGAAATCCATATTACACGATATCTTAACTAACTGGAATTTAAATAAGAACTAAAAAAAATTGTTGAATGAACAAGTAATAAAATGCCATGCTACATAGTTATGACAAACCTAATCAAAAGGCAAGGATGCTGAGAAAGCATTCACAGGATTTTCTAAATTAGCTTCAGATGCCGGTCTTGGTTTCTAACCATGATAAGAAGTATTTCTGAGCCTGGGTGGCATGAGAAGCAATGGGAGATAACAGTAACCAGCTACCTGGTTGACAGACCCAAACACACGCTTTTCCCTGACAACATACTAGACTTACTCTATCCTCTGCCTAAATATTATCTGAATTGCTCATTGACATTCTGGCCAAAGAAACTCAAAGCCTTATTTTCCAGTTCCAGCAGAATAAATTGTGCCTAACTGTATTCCCTCACCTGTCCACTTTTTTTTTATGCCTTTCTGGCTCTTGCTTTCTCCTCATGTGTTCTCATAGACAATCTTAGCACCCTTAAATCCTTTAGAACCTTGGCAATTGTCCCACTAAGACCTAAACTAAACAATTTAAAAATATTACCAGTTGATGTCATTATAGATTTAAGATTGCTATTTCAACCAGGTCCTTCAATCATTAATTTACTCATTTTCTTAGTTGATCCCCATAATGAATGTTTAGAACCAGCCTTAGCATTTCTGTATAGGAAGGGTAAAGGTTGGGAATCTGTTTGTAAAGGGAGACTAAGGGACTTCCTTTGAATCTACTTGCATAATGAATTCTGTTTTTATTTAGTATGTATATTACAAATTTAGGAAAATAGCAAAAATTTCTGAAGATGTTCTGAGTCACATTAACTAGGATTGAGAGGTAGATCAGAGTCTATATCAAATTTGATTGCCATTATTAACTTTTTGTGGTACTTGATAAATATTCCGAAAGGCTAAACTTTATTTTACCCAAGCTACCACTTACATATACTACACTAAATTCTCCAAATCTTTGGTTCTCTTGTGTTTTCACACAATAGTGATTTTCTGTCTCTCAAAATAGAGTTAACATCTATTCAGCAAATATTTGTTGAACTATTATTATGTGATAGTCAATGAAACACATAATAAAGACATCAAGGGTAAGGAAATTCCGTTTCTCCTACTTATCTATTTTTTCACTGTGTAGTTGATATCATTACCACCTAAGAAGAAATATTCTTGTTCTACAAGATAAATCTCTCCAAATGCTGTTTGATCTTATTATCTTTGTTTAAAAAAAAAAAACTTTTCCCATAATTTATCCCTTCTATGTTGTATTTTTAATCTTTCCTTTTTTACTAATTACTTCCCCTTGGTCTTACTGATATGGCCAAGTCATAAATATTGTACAGAAGGTCTCCTGTTACCAGTGCCTTACTACCAATTTACTTCTCAACCCACCATAATTTTTTGAGAAATTATTATTAAAAAGATCATTAATAACTGCTACCCTAATTCTCTTTGACTTTTCTGTCTAAACTGATTATTGGCTTAATCCTTCCTGAAATTTTATCTTCTTTGACTTAAATATTATCCTTGATTCATTTATGTGTATACTGACCCTTTGTTATAGAACAGGAGCTGTTGCTAGTTCCTGGTAAAATAGTGATTAGCTAGTTGAACTATTTAGCCCTTTAAGTAACTAAAAGGCTAAGGGAGGGATAAAAGAATAATTAGAATCAGGGTGATAAATGCTTTCATTAAAGTACACACAGAGTGCTATAGAAGCAGAGAGGAAGAAGAGGTTGACCTTTCATGCTAGTCCAAGAATGGGAATTCTAGAAAGTATTCCCCAAGAAGGCCCTTCTGAGTTGAGTATCAGCTTTCACGAATGTGCAAAGGGTAGAGGAGAGTTCAGATTGAGATATGGAGCTCACACTAATTCAGAGAGGTATGAGAGGATGCTGAATTCAAGGATTGTTAACTGGAGAGTCCCTCAAGATGTAACTGAAAAGGGGGTAAGGGTCAGAACATAGAGGGCTGTGTATGACATTCTAGGACACATAGGCTGAAGCAGGTTGAAGGTACACTGACTGCCATGATCATATCTACATTGTAGCTACATCATTTTGCCCAAAGGGTTAAAAATTTTGTGCGTGGAGAAGAGAGCATGTGACAAGTATAGAAATAAAAAAACCAAAGTAGGCAACTTGGGAACAGACACTTGACCCGGTATGGTTTGTGGGTAGGAATACATAAGTCTGGGATAATGTTAAAAAGAACAGGACCAACAAGAGTCTGTAACTGGCTTTAAATTATATCAGGTTTTCTTTCAAGCTTCTATCCCGGATTTTCCCTTCCTATAAAGCTTTTTGCTTTGACCACTGTTTTCCAAATAGATCTTGTTTTCCTCTAAATTTGGCCTCTGTTCCCTTTGAAGTGTTCTTACATCTATTGTACCCCAAGAGGAATTCTCCTTTCTAAGGGTTAACTGCCTCTGGAGAGGCTTTCATAGTTAGAACACTCACCACTTTGCATCTCTGTGTTCTATGTATCTATGGGCGTTCCATCTGGATAAGATTTTTTTCCCTCTAAACAGTGATCCCCTAGGATAGATCCTAAAATATAGTAGTGCCACAAGAAATGTTTCTTGAATTGAATCCCAGTTATATTGAATAAGAGGATACTGTATTTGGTAAATAACTTAGAGGAAATAAGAAAAATTCAAAAACATTGGAAATAATTGAACTAGAGGATGAAGGGAAATATGTAAGTTACAATTATATGGCTAATGTTATAAATTACTAGAAAATCAGAAGGCAGATTGTTTCAGCCAACCATAATTTGACTGGCCTTCCAAAAAATTTAAATTTTTTTCTACAGCCTCCATGGTGACATTACTCAGTCTTTAAAAGGCAGACTAAGTCACCTGAGGAATTGAGAATTGCACTTGGGCTATTATAAAAGCCTTAGAAGAAAATCTGCAATTAGTAGCCTGGATGCCTCAGAGTCACGTAATATAAAAACTTAGAATGATGTATAGGCTGACAATTGGACTTTAATAATGTCTGGAGCTTTCAGAAATGCACATTCAATCAGGTCTTCTGCTTCTAGTGAGATGATAAACACCAAGCCAGAGTAGTTAGACAAATGACTTAGAGGCCCAGGAAATCATTACTTTGCAGTTAAAAATCAATCAGCCCTTGCCTATTCTTCATGGGCATGCTAAATAAGGAAGACCAGCTGCATACCTCTATATATCGCAGTATTTCTCTGTGTACCCCACAGCCACATAGCACATAGTTCCCACTCTTCATCTATTATCTACCAGTACTTTCTTTAGCATATTTAAAGAAAATAGAGGAATCTGCTGTTAATATATTTTGAATTCAATATTTAACAACCAGAATAGAAATATCCCAATTGTTACAATTACTTATGTAGAAAATTCATCAGTGGTAAACTCTTCACAAGTTCAAACAAGATACCAAACTTGAGAAATGGGATTCTTGTTCCAACATTTAAATTCCACCCCTCGTGCCTAAGCACTGCATACCTAAATGTATGCAGTTAGCTGTCACTGCATATTAAGGTATGAAGCAACTTTATTCTTAGTCCATTACTCCTTGAACAGAGGCAGGTTTGCTGAGATAAATAATTGTCATATTCATAAATATGTCTGGCACATGTGATAAGAAAATTAACACTGACAGGTATGAGTGATTAAATTGAGTTTTTAATTGCTTTCTGAGAAACTCGTGACATTTTGTTGAAAATACAGCAAATCCAAGTAAAATACTAACAAAAAAGACATCTGAGTTTGTAGTTTCCTGTGTTGCGTAGAAATAAAGCTAACTGAGAACATCTACTCTCTATAATTCTACCTGGTTTCATACTCAGAGCCCATAATGGAAACAGTTTTTCCTTCTGAGTAAATGATTTCACAAATGAGGACCAAATGCCATATGTTGGCAGGAAAATGAATTTACTTACATATTTTTTCATTGTGAGCCATTTGTCAGGTTGTCCAACTGAAGTGTATAAAGACATCCCTAGAAATTGTCAGACTATTATAAACTTTATACAGATGAATGGATGAAGGATGGAGAGTAATTGGGTATAAGAAAGGAAGGCATTAGGTGTTAATACATCTCTCATCAGCACATTACCACCATCTCCCCACCACACATTCCCTCTTTCAAGAAATTTCACTAGCCAACAAGTAAAAGTTATCAACGACTTTCCTTCATATATTAAAGAATAGTAATTACTTTCTAGTAACTTCTTTGGCCTTTAAGATTCATTTAGATTTTTATTTTAACACAGTTTCCTATGCAAGATGATACTGAATAAAAATGTTTATTGTGAATTTCCTTATACTTGATTTTCATGGGGAATCATTAATGGGAAAATTGAGTATACCTAGGTTTTACTGTTGTAGTTTTTCTTTTTTACATGTTTTAGTTTTTAACCTGAAAAAGAAAAAAAACAGGAAAAAAAGTCAATGTTTTATTGGGTAAAAAATTAGCAGAAACTTGGGCTATTATAAGAAATAATATCACTTGTATGGGAGGAAATGGAGAGTCCCTTTAATGAATCAGAGCTACCAAAAGGAATCATGTATTAACTAGGGGAAGCTTGCAAGATAGTTTTTTTTTTTTTATTCATAGAGGGAAAAAAATTCCCTAAAAAACTATTCCTTTAATTTTACACTCAAATTGAAATAAATAGAATAATGCTCTAGAGAAAATCTGGAGTTTTTCTTAAACACTATTGAATTCAAGTTTGTTTCTGTGCAGAGTACAAGACTACACAACATCTTAAGTGGGAAATGAAGACCTTTAGAAAAAAGTTGTAATCTCTCTTCAGTTCCAGTTAGCTGCTTTTCCCCACATTTCTTCAGATACAATTTTTAAGATTCCCACATTAGAGATAGATCAAATTCAAAATATACATGCATTTCTCTGTGAAGTTTATTCCCAGTAGAACCCATGAATTTGCTTAGAACACCAAAAATGTCATTGGAGCAAGATTGTTTTCTTCAGCACCAGGGAGAAAGAGGTTTCTGAGGAACACAGGTTAGAACAACTGCAAGGTAATGAGCTTGACTCAAGAAACGAGTTAGCTGAATAGTTTATATGGGATATCCAGCCTTTGCTAGTCCTGGTAGGATTTCTCTGGTGTCCAGAAAACACCAATGTTTGTTCTAAAGTGTCTTTTTCTCACGACCCTTTCTCATGTCACTTAAAATGTCACTTATAGAGGTGTAATAAAATGACAGGAATCCCAAGAGTAGACTACTTAAACTTTTACCTACAGAAAATTATAGACTTTGAATTTAAATCTTAATTCACAGTAAAGATTAACAACTATTAGTGTTTCAGGATGTTAACTGGGAAAAAAATAACTCATCTGAGATCTTGGAGTTTGAAGTGACTAGAATTTCTCTAAGAGGGATATGTTTCTATTCTATGACTCCTGGGAGTCTGGGAAAACATGAGAAATTTCCAGGACTTTGAGTGGTATTTGGGTAGATAGGGTCAAAATATGCAATTATTAGTTGATGCCTTGGGTCAGCTTATTATGGATGAAGATTCAGTATAAAATATGTATAATCTTAGGATTTGACAAGAAGGAAAATAAAATATCTTGGTTAAGGCAGCTGATGCAGGTATATGTGTGGTAGACACAGGGGTATGATGTTGACATGTCTCTAAAGTCAGCATGCAGCACAGTTTCTCTGCTGCCCAGTTTTTATTGAACATCATGTCTATGTAGGGAATTGCCCACTATAGGAGTCACTCATGTTCAGAGTTATACACAGACACTTGTTTTTCCAGTTTGTCTTGCAGTTAACACACACACACACACACACAAAAGACCCGGGCAACACCAGTTACACAAAAATGGAGATTGCAACTTAGAGAGGAATGCCATGAAGTAGAAGGCATGTATAAAATCCTTCCTGGTGAAGATGAGGGAGGGTGGTGAAGGGACATGGCGCTTTCAGAGGTAGCCACAGTCAGTGTCTAGTGGACAGTTCCATCCCCAGTATTGAACGTATAAGTTGCAGAGTTTGTGCTGAGTGGCAATGGCACTGTGGTCTTCACTGGGCAATCGTAATGGTGAATCTGGGATTGCACGTGGTTCTGTAGCCTCCAGTCCTGATTCTCTGGTTCTCCTGGATTTTCTGTAGGCTACCTAGTATGTGTGAATTTCTTTTGGCTAAAATGAGCCTAGAGGTATTCCTTGATTAGCCAAAGAACTTGGACTGATGGTGTCTGTAACAGTAGAACATTGTTTCATATTGTCTTCATCAGAGCTCTATGAACATAGTCTCTCACAAATAGAATATATTTTCAGTTACCTGGTTTAGACCCACTCCTACTATATTTATTTGAAAATAGAGCACAGAGGTTCAGAGAGCCTAAGCACAGAGGTAGGATAGCAAAACTGAACTGGATTTGAAGTAAAAGAATAGGATCCAAACCTGGTGATATGAAATAAGTTGCCTACCTCTCTCAGCCCTAGCTTCTCCAAATAGAGATATGATTGTCAGATTTAACAAATAACAATACAGCCTGCCTATGCTTTGGACATACTTACACTAAATAATTTTTGTTGTTTCTAGGAAATTCATATTTAAATGGGCAACCTGTATTTTATCTGGGAAAGGCAGATAAAATGGGTGAAAAGGCAAAGATAATGAATGTTAATGTGTTTTTATACCACAAAACACAATGCTCTTGTTAGGTTTATTATTATTGCCTGAGGTCAAACACCTAGTAAGTAGCATAGCAATTTTTAATTAGCTTTCTATTGAGGTTCATAGAGCTTAAATAACTTAGAGGGGTCACAGATATTTAGCTCAGCAACAATAAACTATTTGTTGAATGAACTAATGATTATTCTGAACTTCTAGTTTATTGTACATACATAGTACTTATAAGACAGGTTGAACTGAAAAATCCACTCTGCTGTTAATTGATGTCACCCTGAGTATCTTTCTTAGAAACATTTATCTCTGTCGCTAAAAACAGTTTTGGACAGTAAGTTCTGGAATGCATCCTCCAAGTTTTAAGAAGATCATTCTACAGCCTATAGGCCAAATAGACAAACTTTGGGGCAGACAAATCTGATTTGAATCTTTTCATGGTCATTATCATAGATCTTCTAAAAAGCCACAGAAAGACAAGGTCAGGGGCAGAACAGGTTTTACATATCATCCAAACCTGCTGAGAAATATTTTTCTAAAGACATAACAAATTAGTAACCAAGCTTTAGCAGCGCCTTGCAAAATCTGCATGCATGAATTATTGCACTTCTGAAGACATACAGAAAGAAACAAAGTGAAAGTATCAAGTGTCAGCTCAATTGAAAAAAAGAAAACTGCAGACAGTTTTCTCCAATTATTCAACACTCACTCTCTCAACTCACCTTTGTTTATAGAGGTACATGATCCCCATTACAGATTTGAGGGATTGTGAATTGGGGGTGTCGTTAAATTCCACCTATTTTTAGGAAAAAGCAGTCCTCTTTAAGTCAACATAAATGTATTTGCAATATTGAGGACTTCGAATCCCTGAAGGGCAGAGGGAGGGAGGAAACAAATGACAGTGCTTCCTTTATGGTGACAGTGCTGTTTGATTCATGTAAACAAGTCTGATGGTGACAAATACACTTTAGTCTGAAATACCAGCCAGTGTTGCCCCAAACTTAAAGATTAGCGTTTAAAGTACTTGATTAAGGAATTGATATTGCTACTCTAAATAAAAGGACTCAAGGTTGTTTAAGTGTGAGGATTGTGTGTGTGAGAAAGGGGGAAACTGTGTGTAGTGGTTTGAAAAGACACTCCTGTGCTATTTTTCTGTCATGTATGATCTATTAAAGGTGGGAGGGAATTGGAACAGTCTGTTTCAATCTCTGAGCAGTCTTGGGTTTTTCCATAGCTCATCTTTACAGGAAGGCTTACAGCCTTGACTGAGACCTAGAAAGCATGTAATTGTGGTTGTCATAATAAAGCCCTGAAGGAAAGAGCACGTCTATGAGCCTGCCTGGCTTTTGACATGGTAGCCAAGTCTTTCTATCCTGTATTCACTGACTTGCTCCCTCCTCCGAAGAGAATGTTGGACTTTGATGAGCAAAGTCTGTATTTGCCTTCACTGCTGACATTGTATTTAAGCTGTCATTCTTCAACTCTTCATTTTGGTTACAGCTTCACTTCTGCAGAGTTATTACCAATCAATGAACAACTCAGAATATGGATTAGAGAAGCACTTTAGTTTTAAATGCATGCAAACGTCTATTTTATTTATTTATTTATTTTTATAGCTTATTGTCAAGTTGGTTTCCATATAACACCCAGCGCTCATCCCAACAAGTGCCCTCCTCCATGCCCATCACCCATTTTCCCCTCTTCCCCACCCCATCAACCTTCAATTTGTTCTCAGTATTTAACAGTCTCTTACGATTTGCCTCCCTCCCTCTCCTTACCTATTTTCTTTCCTTCCCCTACCCAATGGCCCTCTGTTAACTTTCTCCTGTTCCACATATGAGTGAAAACATATGGTATCTGTCTTTCTCTGCCTTATTTCACTTAGAATAACACCCTCGACTTCTATCCACATTGCTACAAATGGCCAGATTTCATTCTTTCTCATTCCCAAGTAGTATTCCATTGTATAGATAAACCACATCTTCTAGATCCATTCATCAGCTGATGGGCATTTAGGCTGTTTCCATGATTTGGCTATTGTTGAAAGTGCAAACATCTATTTTAAAATAGATTGTAGCCACTGATTATAGATACAGATGCTAGCATACGGATAGAGAGATAGACCTACAGATGCAGAGATAGCAATAGATATAGATACAGTTATGTATAGATGCACAGAAAGATACGGATATAGAGATAGGTAGGGACTGTGATACAACTACGAAAGGTATACAATGGCTGTTCATCATAAGCACCAAACACAGAACAAAAGACAATGGTAGGTACGGATCTCTTACAGCAATATGAAATATTCTGGTAGACCTATCTCCAAAACAGGAAGCCAAAGACAGTCAATGTGGTGCTGCTCATTGAGTTGTTATTTTTATTTAGACCATTCCATAATATCTGGAAGCTTGGTCTGAGCTAACATGTTCTGCTCTCGTTTCCTTATTTACTGTTGGACAATAGTTCTACAGCATGATCTAAGGATCCTTGATGGGCTTTGAAGCTTTCAGGGGATCTATGAAGTCTTCCCTTACCCAACTACTATCATGAATCCAAATTTTTTCTTATGCACTAATCAAAATAACAGATTGGATACAGAAGCCGATAGAGAATTTAGCTGTTTTAAGTCAAGCCTTAAAGTTGCAAAATCTTAAACACTGCAATTTTTCTCATTATGTTTTGTTTTAGAAAGTGTACTACTTATCATAAACCATAATCTATATTGATGTGAAATAGAGTTATTTTAAATATGTCAATAATAAATATTTTGCACTTTCTTAATTTTACTTGATAAGTATGATATATATAGTTCACATAAACAAAAGATTTTGGGGCTCCTCTATAATTTTTAAGAGTGTAAAGACCACAGACTTTGAGAATTGCTATTCAAGAACAACACCCTATGTAAATGAAGATAAGCTGTGAAAAGGACAAGCATAGTCTTTGAGTTGGATATATCTATCTTTCTATTCGATAATATGCATATATTTATACATAAACAATTAAGTTGAATTTATTTTACATGGACAAAAATGCATAAGTTGCCCAAGGGTCTTATCACTTCCTCCTTTCTTTCAACTGGCATTGCCTCTGATTTATTTTTAGCTCTGTGGCCCCAGAGAGATTAGAGTTTGTAAACACACTCAAAAAGTGCTACCCTCACCCTCCTAAATAGTTTCCTAAATAATTTTGGGATACTAAAACCTTTTCTTAATGATATAATTAAGATGGGGGTGGAATCAGATGATAGATGGCAGAAACACGAAGGCATGGAAGAAAACTAAGGTCATACTGTCAGTGGAAGTGATAGTAATAACTCTATTACTATCATAATCACTTCACTTTTCTAATTGAGTTTTGATATAGAATTCAGGAGAGCAGAGCTGTAAAGAAGTTAGGCTTAATAGTGCTGAAAATTCCCAATCTTTTTCACAGTAGATATTTTTCTCACAGTAGTTGTTTTTTCCTTGTCAATAACATTAAGTACAAACTTGTGAACTAAAATGATAACTGTATAGAAACTAAAAAAAAGGCTTCCACTGGAGAAAGAAACATAAGATTGGGAGTCATAAAATGTTCATTTGGTTTTCTACTATTAACAGAAGTGAAAACATGAATAAGTTACTCAACTTCCCTTAGCTGATTCTCTTATTTGTAAAACAAGATTATTGGGCTAAGATGGTTTCTTCTAGCTGTGTGATTCTCTAACTATAGGAGAAGACACCCGCTTTCTCTATAGCAAGCTTGTTCCTGCTTTGCAGAATTGGTTCATGTCTTCTGGAAATTTAGGTTATATTTGGATATGGCTATAGAAGTAGCAAATTATTATCATTTCAGATGTGCAAATCTATTAAGAAAGCATCATTATATGATGGATGTCTTTAATAAACTAACCAAGGAGTCTAGCAACGTTTAGTTTGTCCCATAAGTTAATGAATGAAGTGTTTGACATGCATGCATTTTCCAAAGGGTGGCCACAAACTTCTTGAAGGATGAAATATCTGTCTTTAGCACTTTTTATGAAAATATTTCTCAAAAACATATTTTTTATTCTTATCTTTTTTAAAGTAGAAGTTACAAAGGCATGTGAACTACTTTTGATGATTCAGATCTGTTGAGAGGGCTTTATTGCTCATGTGCTTTTGTGCATCCAGGAGAATCTTCATGAACACTTTGTACTTTGATTTATGGTCAATGAATTGGGCTTGTAGATTCAGTAAACAATTGTTGAATTATTAAAACATAATGTAGCTAAAGAACTAGTTTCTCTTCAATATTTAAACTCTGATAATTAAATTAACTAATTAGACTGTATTAAATGAAAATCATAAGTCACATTCTCTTGAAATCAATGGATAAAACTATGAATTAAAATTATGACTCTGTAAATATATTTCATAAAGTTAGTAGATTAGTCTTATAAAAGTAGTAAACTATGTTCTTTTAAGTATCTCAAATATCTGAAATCATGTATAAATATAAATAGTAGTTTCAAAAGCATCTGCAAAAACCTAGAACAAAAATATTATTGACATTAAATTTATTTATGTGCATATGTGTGTGCGTCTATGTATGCACGCAACCTCAGTATTAATTATAGCAGAATAAAAACCTAATTGCAGCAAAATAATTTATCTTTTAAGTGGAACTTTTCTGCTGATATTCTTGTTGGGCCTTCCTAGGGTCAGCCAATCACATGTTTCTATCTCTTGAAATACAGTTCGATTTCATCACATATATATGCACAGAGTCCTATCATTTATATACAATGCTGCCTTAATGTCTAACAGACTTATTTAGGGCTTCTGGGTTGGATTATACACCTAAGTTAATATATGTAGGTATTGACCAAATACTGAATAGCATAATTCAAGCACATAACATTCCACTTTTTCTATATATGTTTTTGGAAATTTTAACCTGTCCTTTTTTTTTTGTAAAGTATCTATTATTAATCACTTTGATAGTTTTTTAAGCAAGATAACTACTCTAGGTATATGTTCAAATTATCAGAATTTATCCAGTGGGTGTCCATTTATTTTACTTTCTTTTCCCCTTTTTTATTTCTCTACACATCTTAGATTAGACTTGACTTACATTATGATACTAATAATATACTCCAGGAACATCTTGATTTCTCTTACCAGGATATGAAAACAACTACTCTCCAAGGGTCCCTGATTTCTTTTAGTAGAAAACAGAATTAAAGACCAAATTTGTATATATGTATTAATACTGGTGCTAGAAAAATAATGTGCTGGGGGAAAATTCAATGTTGGAGTTGGAAAAGTCCTTTTAGATCATGATTTTGCATTGATATTTACAACTTAATTTTAAATATATTAAGTCCTTGATATAACATGCAGCGTACACAAAGACCACATTTATTGATGTTTTTACTTTCCTAGAGCATAAGTTGATTTGGACCCCACATTTGACCTATAGTACTTTCTCTGCAATATTAAAATTTGTACACTTTTGTTTGGTATCATATTATTGTCAAAGTGCCGCTTTGCTCCTCTATGATACTGTGAAATTAAAAATTTCTGTCGGTGTAGGAGCACTTTTTGTTCTCTAATGAAGAGGTCCACTGCTGCCTTGCTTTTGAGTTAATGTTTCTCTTATATTTTCTGTGCTTCTTTTTACTGTGGGTTCTGTCTTGCTACTTTTCTGAGTCCTCTAGGGCAGATGGCATCTAGGGAGGCCTGACATTCATCAGGTAGTCATAGATGTAGGGTAGAATGGGTTTATGGTGAACCATGGGAACCTGACCTCTCTGCTTGTAGATAAGATGACAGAATTCAACTTGTTGATAAATTCATTTTCCCTGAATTCTTGTTTCTGATTGGAATTGAAAAGCCAATTTGACCTTCATCACCATGTTATGCAGGTTTCCTGGATCTTGTCAGATATAAGCGGATGTTGTTCTGCTAAATAGGAGAAGACTTAAAACAGACAAGGTTGGGCACAGAATGAAAAATCTTCTAAAGCAGAGTCACTCAGTTCACGACACCTGCCTTCTTGAATTTTGCTTTTTTGAGGTTTTGTGACACTGTTTCCCTCTGACTACCATGCTGGCCCCAGATGGTAAAATTCTTTTCTATATTGTGGTCCTTATTTCTCTTCAGCATGATGAAGATAGGCTGAAATTATCAAAATGATACTGCAAGTGCTGGTGGGCCTTTAAACAGATGTAAGCACAGAACTTAAAAAGACTGTATCTCATCATTTAGTTAGAAGATTAGATACTGGATTCTCCCTAGTTTGCTCTCCAGAGATGCAGACCTCGTGACTTTCAAGGAATGAAACTTATGCATCCCACATGCCAATAACGCTTTTCCAGATATTTTGCCCCATCTGAAATTTGTTGCCGATATAGCTGAGTCCTGTATCTCAGGTCCAGTTTCAGATTCAGGATGACATATCTGATGTGCTGATTAAATCAGTGATGATCTTCCTCCTCAGAGAAGAGCTCCTACCTTTTGTCCAAAACAGTGATGTTTCATCCTATACTACTTTCAATGATGTAATAAAAATTTTTGTGCTTTAACCGTAGCTTCCACATAACCCAATTTATACATGGTGTCAGGGAGTCTCCTCCCTCATGTAAGAATCCTCTTTCAGGAGGAAGTAACACTAGCTTTTCCTTGCTGTACCCAAACCAATATTTGGGGTCCTAAAAATATGGCTCTTCTTTTTAAGATCACACCTGAATACAGTCCACTTAGAATTGTCTTGTAAACCAAGTATGCCATTTTGGATTCTCATGGACCAGTTTCCTACTCTTCCTATCTCTTTAGGCAAACTCATAAATTAGATCATTTGGCTGTCTTCACTGGGATCATCTTTTGGGAATGGTCTTATTATCCAAACCAAGTGTTTCTCAACTATTTGAACTTTTTAACTCAGAGAGAAAATGATAATATCTGCACTATGCATTGTCCTCCAGGCCCCATCAAACAACTCCAGTGCTTAAGAGGGATGTCTATCCAGATAGACACATAACTCTATGTCCTATCACACCCATTGAAAAAAATATGCTCTATTCTTTTACCTACTAATTCATATTTAAAGTCCAACTAAACCAAATAAAATTCTAGATGAAGATTTGCCGGGCTTTTTTAACAAGGGATGCACAGGTGTTTGGAGGCAGTGCTATTCTAAGTGGGATCCACGGACCATTGTCTGCCTGAAAACTGTTACTACCAAAACCTAAAATCATATTTGTAGATAAATGGTCTCTAAGTGTGTTCTTTAATCCAGTAGATATTTTAGGGAGAAGGATGGTAAGAATATATTCTCAATAATGAAAGCTCTATGTTGATATATGCTCTGACACAAGCTCTGACCAGCTAGAACACAGAACGAAGAACAAAGCTTTGGGACTCAAATAATTCCCTCCATCTGTGTGGTACCAAAGGGTTGGGTTAATTACGTTAAGGCACAATATCCAGTCTCCCTACTCTTTACTGCTTTCAGCTACTTACCTGATCCTGCAGGAAGGGAAAAAAAACCTGCATAAAGCAAAACAAAAAACTAAAACGGACCCTCCCTTATGGCTTGGTGAGTGTTCATTCTGAGGAGGAAGCCAGGTAGTTCTGTGACACACCTGTTTGCTATTCATCTGGTGACGGTCTAGTCAGGGAGGCAAGAGGGGACCCTGGCTTCAGCTCAGGTATTAACATCTTGTACATAATTATGCAGGCAGAAACTTCAACCAGCCAATAATTCCTTGTCAGTTTTTTCCTGATCTTCACCTCAGTCTCCTATCAAGTTTCAGGTGACAGTACGTCAGTCACCTAAAAGGCACTTTAGACTATAAATTTCTAGGTTCTGTCTCCATAAATCTAGAATCATTAGGTCTCAAATGGATCCTGAATTTTGTATGAGGTTCCCAGGTGATGCTGACTGCTGTTGGTCCAAGAGCCACACAGGAAACCACAAAGAAAAACTCCTATTTATATTGACGTCACAATGGAGCCATCACTGGGGGTTTCCAGAGCTATCTTTCAGATTCTGACTGAAAAAATATTTACTCAGAATACCAAAAAGAAATAAAAAGGGGGGATGAATATCAGGCGATTTGAAACTATAAGTGTCATTATTTACATTGTGGAGATAAATTCAGATTCCTTTGTGATAGCTTCTTCTGTGTTTGGTCAAAGCAAATGGAGCTCCTAGCGCTTAGAGCTGTTCTCATTCCTTTTACCCATTATCCACAGGGCTACTACCAGAGAATGTAAGTATCAGCTGACTCACATTTAATCAATTATTTAGAAACTAGCAATTGATTTTAAATCTTCAGGGAAAGAATATCCAGAAAAATAGAGACCTGTACTATCTCTTTCACTAAGTTGTATTTGAAAATGAGCCATCTATATTTTTTGAGTTGGTAAAAAGGACTGTTCAAGGATCGAAACATCATTACAAGCTTATATTTTGATAAGAATGTTGATAATGTGTATATTTTCATTGATAGGGTTTCATAACACTGGATTCTCTAGGTGAGGTTTCACAGCCATGTAATCTCTGGATTAGTGCACAGGAGGACACCTGCTCCTCAGATGTCTTTCAGAGGGTAGAGCTTACCTTCAAAAATCTCTTCCTTTCAGTATAAGGAATGCCCTACTCATTTAGCAATCCCTGTCCTCCCCCAAAAGCCTACAGCTCCTTTGTACTTACAGAGTTATGCCAGTATCATTACTGCTTCTTTGTTCTGCAAATACTGGGGATCCTCCGGAGATATGTCATACCCATCACAAGTCCATATGAATCTGCTCTCTTTGAGATCTCTGGCACTAGCCTGTGATCCTGCATCACACAGTCTAATTGCCAAAGGTTTTAAATGGGAAGTATAATTCCTGGTTTCACAATAATCATTTGACCTCCAGTCCCTTTGTGCCTGCATCCCAAAGAAAATAAACAGCAATTTGCCAAATGACTCTTTGTTTCCTACAAAAAGTCCGCTCTTGCCAGCACACCAATCACTCTCGAGAGACTCGATGTCAGAGTGCAAGCTCATACTAATAATGTGATTGGGACTTGTCTGTATTTGTGAATGTTTTTGGTAGTTTCACAAACAATTACAAAGGATGTGGCAGATATGATAAACTATCTCTAGTTACAACTTATTTTATGGTGGGAATTTTTAAAAATCTAATTCAGACTATGAGTATTTTTCTCTGAAAACCTTAATTCTTGAGAAGTATTGTTATTTTTTTAAATATAACTTATTGATAAGTTGGCTAACATATAGTATATACAGTGTGCTCTTGGTTTGGGAGTTGATTTCCATGATTCATCACTTATGTACAACACCTAGTGCTCACCCCAACAAGTACCTTCCTCAATGCCCATCACCCATTTTCCCCTCTCCCCCGTTCCCCTCATCAACTCTCAATTCTCTGTATTTAAGAGTCTCTTATGGTTTGCTTCCCTCCCTCTCTGTTTGTAACTTTTTCCTCCTTCCCTTCCCCAATGGTCCTCTGTTAAGTTTCTCAAGTCCCACATATGAATGAAAACATGACATCTGTCTTTCTCTGACTGATTTATTCCACTTAGCATAATCCCCTCCAGTTCCATCCACATTGCTATAAATGGCAGGATTTCATTCTTTCTCATTGCCAATAGTATTTCTTTGCATATATAAGCCACGTCTTTTTTTTTATCTATTTATCAAATGATGGACATTTAGCTCTTTCTATAATTTGGCTATTGTTGAAATTGCTGCTATAAACAGGGGTACATGGTGCCCCAGTGAACAGCACTCCTATATCCTTTGCATAAATTCCTATTAGTGCTATTGCTGAGTAGTAGGGTAGTTCTATTTTTAATTTTTTGAGGAGCCTTCTTACTGCTTTCCAGAGCAGCTGCATCAGTTTGCATTCCCACCAAGAGTGTGAGGGGGTTCCTTTTCTCCACATTCTCTTCATTTCTTGTTTCCTGAGTTGTTCATTTTAGCCACTCTGACTGGCTTGAGGAGGTGTCTGAATGTGGTTTTGATTTGTATTTCCCTGATGATGAAGGACATTGAGCATCATTTCATGTGTCTGTTGGCCATCTGGACATCTTCATTGGAAAAGTGTCTATTCATGTCGTTGGCCCATTTCTTCACTGGATTATTTGGTTTTTGGGTGTTGAGTACAGTAAGTTCTTTATAGATGTGGGGTCCTAACCTTTAATCTGGTATGCTCTTTGCAACTATCTTTTCCCACTCTGTGGGTTGCCTTTTAGTTTTATTCATTATTTACTTTGCTGTGTAGAAGCTTTTTATCTTGATGACATCCCAATGGTTCATTTTTGCTTTTAGTTTCCTTGCCTTTGGAGACGTGTTGAGCAAGAAATTGCTGTGGCTGAGGTCAAAGAGGTTGTTCCCTGCTTTCTCCTCTAGGGTTTTGATAGTTTCCTGTCTCACATTCAGGTCCTTCATCCATTTTGAATTTATTTTCATGAATGGTGTCAGAAAGTGGTCTAAGTTTCATTCTTCTGCATGTTGCTGTCCAGCTCTCCCAGCACCATTTGCTATCAAGCAAGACTCTCTTCTTTCCTTTGAATACTCTTTCCTGCTTTGTCAAAGATTAGTTGGACATACCTTTGTGGGTCCACTTCTGGGTTTTCTATTCCATTAGTCTATGTGTCTGCTTTTGTGCCAATATAATACTGTCTTGATGATGACAGCTTTGTAGTAGAGGCTAAAATCTGGGATTGTGATGCTTCCCACTTTGGTGTTCTTTTTCAACATTACTTTGGCTATTCAGGGTTTTTTGTGGTTCCATACACATTTTAGGATTGTTTATTCTAGCTTTGAGAAGAACGCTGGTGCAATTTTTATTGAGGTTGCATTGAATGTGTAGATTGCTTTGGGTAGTATTGACATTTTAAAAATGTTTATTCTCCCAATCCATGGGCATGGAATGTTTTTCCATTCCTTTGTGTCTTCTTCAATTTCCTTTATAAGTTTTCTATAGTTTTCAGAATATAGATCCTTTACATCTTTGGTTAGGTTTATTCTTAGGTATTTTATGGTTTTTGATACAATTGTAAATGGGATGGATTTCTTGATTTCTCTTTCTGTTGCTTCATTTTTGGTGTGTAGAAATGCAACCAATTTCTGTACAGTGATTTTGTATGCTGCGAGTTTGCTAAATTCATGGATCAGTTCTAGCAGCTTTTTAGTGAAGTCTTTCATGTTTTCCAAGTAGAGTATCATGTCATCTGTGAAAAGTGAAAGTTTGACTTCTTCTTTGCCAATTTTGATGCACTTTATTTCACTTTGTTGTCTGATTGCTGCAGCTAGGGCTTCCAGCACTGTGTTAAACAACAGTGGTGAGAGAGTGGACATCCCTGTCATGTTCCTGATCTCAGGGGGAAAGTTCTCAGTTTTTCCCCATTGAAGATGATATTATCTGTGGGTTTTACATATATGGCTTTTATGATATTTAGGTATATTCCTTCTATCCTGGCTTTATTGAGGTGTTTTAGTAAGAAAGGATAGTGTATTTAAAAGAAAATATAAGAACCATATGATCCTATCAGTAGATGCAGAAAAAGCATTTGAAAAGTATTGTTTTTAAATAAACAAATAATCCAAGGATTTCAAATAATTTGTAGTATAGATCCGAAATCCTTTGCCTGAGGGGCATGGGTAGCTCAGTCATTTAAGATTCCAACTCTTGATTTAGGCTCAGGTCATGATCCCAGGGTCGTGGGATGGAACCCCACGTTGGGCTCTGTGCCAACAGTGGGGAGCCTGCTTGGGATTCTCTGTCTGTGTTGCTCTCACTCTACTCTGCCCCTCCCCCACGTATGTGTGCGTGCTCTCTCTAAATAAATAAACACTTTTAAAAAAATCCCTTACCTGAAACTATTGAGATCAAATAGGTTTTTTTCTAGTTTAATTTTTTTAGAGGAGTTTAATTGTCACAAGAAAACTGAGGAAGGTACAGAAATTTCCTATAAGCCAGTGCTGCACTACAGGCACATCCTCCACCCTTTATTGGCACCTCTCCCAAATGTGATTTAACATTCAGAATTTTTTAGAAACTGGAAAACTAGTATAAACGTAAACTATTATGTAATAGCTCTTGTTGGGTCTGGAGTAGCACCCCTTAGATATTAACATTTCTACAACTAAATGGATGAAGTTACGTGAAATGTGATTTTTTCTTTTTTTTTTTTTTTTTGAAAAGCGGCTTTTAAAAAATGTGTATTTGTTTTCGAGAGAGAGTGAGTGAGTAGGGAAAGGCCAGAGACAGAAGGAAAAATAGGATTCCAAGCAGGCTCCACTCTGTCAGCACAAAGTTTCATGCTGGACTCAATCTTACAGTCAGGAGGTCATGACCTGAGCCAAAACCAAGAGTCAGATGCTTAACGAACTGAGTCACCCAGGCATCTCAAAATATGATTGTTTTTTAAAGAGCATCAATAAAGATTCAAGTTAGGTTCTGCTTCCAAAAGAATGGGGAAACACTTGTTTTTCAGAATTTTCTGAATTGTGTATCTTAAAAATAAGAAATTGTGAATCTGTACCCTGATCATAAAATGTTGTTATCAGTTCACTCATGTTGACTGTGTTCTCTGTAGATACTCAGTAAATTAGGAGACTCACTTCCTAATATTCATCAAAGTGAAAGCAGATATTTCCCTTAGGGCAGAATGGCTTTTCTGTGTCACACCATTAGCTACACCTATTAAGTGAACAGATGTAGTTTGTTTGTATATTCTTACAAAAAGATTACAAAAACTTGTGTGGAGAACAAAAGGAAGTAACATAATACTTGGAGACCAGAGATATTCAATAGATAGCATTTCACTTTACTTTCATACTTGGAATTTTATTGGTACTGAAAGGTACCCACCTGGGCAGGGCTTTGCCCATAATGCATATGACCCTGGTACTCAAAATACATAGATTAGTGTCGTGCGCTAAAAAAATAGTCACTAAGCAGCAGGTCCTCCCATTGGGTTGTGCCGTTTCTGACACGGGGGAAGATAACTTGCTAAAAATTGAAAGACTGCTTCAAGCCTTACTTTTTTAGTCTGTTTTTATCTGCTGTTTATGAGGCTTTTTACATAGAGACATGGATAAATCTCCTTGAATCCGCGTATCTCTGTACGTGTATGGCTATCTATGCTGCCTATTCCCAGTTTCAGAATTCTGTGATAGAAGTCCCACAGTAATCTGTTAATTCATCTTATTTCTGTAGGTTTTCCAGGACAGATTAATTTTGGTTAGTTTTTGAAATTTTTTGTTTTGTAAAATGTAACTAAACAGGTGTTTGTCCAGATAACCTTCAAGTATGCAGAGTCCAGTATTTATGAATTTAGTAATGGGGCACTACCAGAAAGCAGACATTAATAGACAGCATTGAATTGCTTCGTTGAAAAAGACATTTCACTTTCACTTTAAGTTTTTTCCTCTCCATCTAACCACTCCTTTGTCCAAAATAAACAAAATCCTCTGCTTTGGGGAGCATAGGTATTCATAGCTCAAAGAGGATTACTTTAAGATTAATCACAACAATTTCCTAGAGCAGCATAGGACGTGTTTATACATGTACATGCATAGGCGTGTGAGTACACTGTTAGGTAATATTTTGAGTAAATTTCACTTTTACTTTATTCCTTTATAAAGATCTGTGGTTAATAGTGTCTACAGGCAGAGGCCCTATAACATTTTATCTCCAGATACAGTTCCTACCATTAGGCCTATTAAGAGCTGGAGATGTTTCATATCCATGCAAACTACATCAGTCCACCCATATCATGCTTCTAAACTAAATTTGAGTATGAAACAGACACAGATGTTATTGCTTTGGGTGCTTCTTAGGAAGAATGACTTTGACTTTTTTAATGTATGCCATTTACTACCTAAGAAAACCTGCACACTTTATTTTTGAGTTCTTCATCCCTTAGTCTGCTTACGTTTATGTATTTCACTAACTTGTATTGTGTGTCTAGTGTGTGTGAGAGATATTTTGAAATGGCAATACATGTTCAAGAGTACAGAGATACATATTTTTCAATAAACTCTTTTGAATAAACATTAAATTTCTCAAAGGCCTATTTTCTATACAAAATAGCTATGTTTTATGACTAAAGAGGTAATTTTCAGAAAATTTGATGGTGGACAAAATGGAATATTGCAACTTAGCCCATGATGCCCCATTGGCAATAATTTCCTTGAGCTATTTCCCACAGCAAGCTATAGAAGTCTGTGAGAAACCTCCCAGT
Source organism: Helogale parvula (assembly GCA_004023845.1). Lineage (NCBI taxonomy): Eukaryota > Metazoa > Chordata > Mammalia > Carnivora > Herpestidae > Helogale > Helogale parvula. Next base: position 44,348 of record PJEM01009514.1, read on the forward strand.
AGTGTTCCCAACAGGTCGGGTTTCATGGTCAGAACTGCACATTAGCATTCCTTATAAGAAATGAACCTGAGGCATAAGTAATAAAGGCCATTTATGTCTGATACAGAGTTAAGGTTTAAAATTAGAACCAAGGTCCTGGTTAAGTAAAACTGTAGCCTGGCAGCACAGCATGGGTCAGAGTCCAAAGAGAAGACATTAATCCAACTGAGTTTCCACCACAACCTCAATCTAAGGTCAATTCAGAAAGGAGAGACTGAAAGGCTGAGAGCTAATGGGTCTTTACCAAGAGGACCTGAATGCTCCAAGTCTTGGACTTCCTATGTTCTTGTAGGGGTGAAACTGATTGCATAGAAAGAAGCGTAGGTGAAATGAGCAGAGGATGTGTCCTGCTGCTCATCTCTGCTTCTAGATCCTTCTAGATCCACATTCAGCAACCAGGCTGAAAGGGACAGATTCTGACCTACAGATGTAAGAATACTATCTAGCAACTAAAAAGAAAGAAGTTCAATTTCCATTCTGCTATTAAATTGCTACAAGATCTAAAACAAGTTGCTTAGTCATCCTTAGTCATAAGTTTATTTGTAAAAAATGGAGATGGCATGTAATTTAACCTTTTGTCTAACCTAATACTAGTAGTATTTCAGAGATTTATTTATTTTTGGGAGAGTGCATGCAGGGGGAGGGGCAGAGAGAGGAAGACAGGATCCAAAGGAAACTTTAAAGCTGACTGACATCAGTGAGCTAGATGTGGTGCCCCAGCTCACGAGTCGTGACATCATGACCTGAGCCAAAGTCCCACACTTGACCAGCTTAGCCACCCAGTTGCCCCAATACCGGTAGTGCTTTAAGTGTTGGCCCTAATGAACATGAAAATATCTTTGGTTCTTGTTTTCCCTCATATTAAGTTATTTCATGTTCTATTTTATAAGCTAAAAATGATGGTTTTAAAAAATAAAACCATCCTGGAGCATGTGGATGGCTCAGTCCTTAAGCCTCTGACTCTTGGTTTTTGCTCAGGTCATAATCTCATGGTTCGTGAGATCAAGCTCCACATCAGGCTCTATGCTGACAGCTCGGAGCTCTCCCTCTCTCTCTGCCCCTCTATCTTTCTCATTTCTTTCTCAAATGAATTTTAGAAAGATAAATAAAAGGAAATAAAACCATCCTCTGTATGTTAATATTCAATTTTAAATACGTACCATTTAATTCTGAGAGGGTCTTGGTTACTACACCAAGGGACACCATAATCAAATTGCTTATAACCAGTAAAAAGCAGCCAGAGAAAAATAAAATATACATACATATAAAACACAGATAAGCATGACTGCCAATTTCTCAGAAATAACGCAAGCCAGAAAAGACTGTGAAGACTTTAAAATACTGAAAAAAATTTTATCAATCTATATACAACTAAACCTTTCAAAAAGAAAGGTGAAATTTTAAGTAAATTTTCAGTTTTTATAATAGTTCTTTTAATTTAGATAAAAGTTGTCACTATAGTATAAAAAATTCCCATAACCTAGACCCAGGTTGCCTTATTAACATCTTAGATTATTATAGTACGTTAGTCACAACTAATAAATTGATAGTGACACTTTTAAAAACAAATTTTATTCAGGTTTCCTTAGTTTTTACTGACTATCCTTTGTTTTTGTATTCTGGCTGTGACATTTTCTCAAATTTACCTTGTTTTTGATAATGTTGACAATGTTCAGTACTTCTCAGGTATTTTATAGAATATCTTTCAAGTGTGAATTTTTTTTTTTTATGGTCACACTATCTATAATAGATTGAATATTTGTGCTCCCCCACCAAATCTGTATGTTGAAATCTTAGCCCCAATGTGATGGTTTTGGAAGTGGGAACTTAAGGAGATATTTCGGAGATAGGATGAAGTCTTCACAGGATTGGTGTTCTTTTAAGAGAGACTCCAGAACAATCCCTCACCGATTCTACAATGTGAAGACATTGCAAAAAAAATGGCCATTTATGAACTGGGGAGTGGGCTGTCACCAGATATTAAATCTGCCAGCACAAGGAGTGCCCAGGTGGCTCAGTCAGTTGAGCATCCAACTTTGGCTCAGGTCATGATCTCACAGTTCGTAGGTTCGAGCCCTGCACCAGACTCTGTGCTGACAGCCCAGAGCCTAGAACCTGTCTTTGGATTCTATGTCTCCCTCTTTCTCTGACCCTCCCCTGTTCATGCTGTCTCTCTTTCTCTCTCTCTCAAAAATAAATAAAATATTAAATAAAAATAAAAAATAATAAATCTGCCAGCACCATGATCGTAGAATTGCTAGCCTTTAGAACTATGAGACACAAATTTGTTCATTATAAGCAACCCAGTCAATGGTATTTTGTGGTAACAGCCTACACACTGTTGTTTTGTGTTCTTAGGAAGAGCAGAGATAAAATGATAAATTTGCCATAACCTGTCAAGTGTACATATTAAAATCACTATCCGTCAATGTTGACTTTGATCACCCAGCTGAGATAACATTTCTCAGAATTTTCATTGTAAAGTTGCTATTTTTTTCACATATTCTATAATGTATTCTTTGGAAAGACTTTGCTATATTCAGCCCATACTTTAAAAGTGGGGAGCTATGCTTTACTCGTTAAGGGCAGAGTATCTAAATGAATTATATGGAACTCTTCTGTATGAGAGAATTATTTGGAATTATTTTGTAGAAATACATAGTCCTTTACAAAAAAAAAAAAAATACTTGTATATTCTATTACTTACTTACTTACACCAACACAGATAGATGGGTATTTTTTTTATACCTTTAGTTTTGATATAGTACTTCTTTCCTATTTTTCTTTTGCTGATCAGATTGTTCCAGACTGAACCATGATTGCTCTTCAGTTGACTTCTGTATCACTTTGACATAGCTTCATCGCTGCAGGGTTTTGATTTGTTTTGGTTTTGGATTTGGATTTGATCTTTTTTTCATTGTCTCACAAGATGCTCCAGACTCATCTTGTATATTTCCCACCCCAGTCTAGAATAAGCCATTTCAACTAAGGGGTTGAAAATGCTTCCTTTCAATAGATGGTATTAGAAACCAAGATCTGAGTACTAGGTGTGCTTGTTTCTACTGGGTTGTCAGTGCTTTTTAAGCTCTCTCCACTAACACGCAAGGAAATAGATATGTGTTTACTAAAATGTGCATATATACATACCTATTGGTATTTCTGTTTATAACCATATGTTAAGCTAAACATGAATTTTTACTGATGTCTCCAACTCCAACGTACTAATGCGTGTATTATTATAGCCCCCTTCCCTTAGGTATTTGTAGCTTCCTACTCTTAATAGTCAGAATCTTGGCATCTACCACCAAACATCTATTTACTTAATGGTTCAATTCTAGTGTATGGGTACAGTGGATTCATGATAGTTAATTTACACACCAGTGGAAAACAACTCTAACAACTACAGTAAAGTGCTTATTACAGTTTATTTTCCCTTTAGTCTTACAGATTTGACTCATTTTTAATGTTACATAGGCCAGCAGCTTCTCCCTCCCACTCTTTCCAAGGACATCGTTTCATATATTTTTTATATAATTAGACCCATTTGCCACATTTGCATTCCACTTGAGAATCCTCTAACTTCCTAAATGATTTTCTTAAATTTGTGTTCATTAACATTCAATTTTTTTCTGTAAATGTATGTGGATTTAAACACATGTATAGAGTCGTATAGCCAATATTACAATTTCATACAGAATGTTTCAATGTCCCAAAAACTTTCTTATGCTTCATTTAACTCATTACTTCTTTATAAAGTCCCAAGAATACTGATATGTTTACTTTCTCTATTTTCCCAAATGTCATACAATTAGAATAATACAACATGCAGTCTTTTCATATTAACTACTTGAAACCAGCAATATGCATTTAAGATTTAATCAAGTCTCTTTGTGGCTTATAGATCATTCATTTTTTATTGCTGAATATTTCATTTTACACATATACTATAGTTCGTCCGTTCACTTATTAAAAGACATCTCAGTTATTTATACTTTTTAATGATTATAAATAAAGCTGCTAAAACATTCATATACAGGGGCGCCTGGGTGGCTCAGTCGATTAAACATCTGGCTTCGGCTCAGGTCATGATCTCACAGTTCGTGGGTTCGAGCCCTGCGTCGGGCTCTGTGCTGACAGCTCAGAGCCTGGAACCTGCTTTGGATTCTGTGTCTCCCTCTCTTCTCTGACCTTCCCCTGCTCGCACTATCTCTCTCTGTCTCTCAAAAATAAATAAAAAGCATTAAAAATATTTAAAGCATTCATATACGTATATTTGTGTATAAGCATGTATTTGCACATTAGTTGACTAAATACTTAGAGCACAATTTTTGGATCATTAAGATATACAAGATTGTGTATACAAATACATAAGACTGTAAGAATGTATCACCAACAGATCATTACCAAAAATATTATAAGAGGAAGTATACAGTGCAAAAGGAAAATTATACTAGTTTAAAATAGTATCTATATTAAAAATAAATACTACTTTAAATGGTGAATATATGGCTAAATATTAAAAAAAAACCCTTTATCTGATTTTGAAAATCTCTTTGTGACATAATTGTTAGAAAAAAAAAAAAGCAATGTGATGTGGGGTCTGTAAATTAAAATAGAACAGTGGTAAAAAGACTGAAATGGGGAAATGAAATTATATTTTAGGCTTATAAGGTATATATTAAGGATGTAATACAATTTACAATAGACTTAGTAAGTTAAAGACGCATACTATAAGCCAGAAAGCAACAAATAGAAAAGAAAATACAAGTATACTCAAGTCAATAAGAGATATGATAGAATCATAAAAGAAAATCCAAAGAAGTGCACGAAAACAAGAAAAAAGAAACCAAAGAAAATAACTGAAAAATACAACATAAAAAACCAAGATGATAGATGAAAATACAATCACATCAACAATTCTTTTAAATGTAAATTGTCTAAGCATCTTTTGAATGTAAAGATAACAAAGATTGGATTTAAAAGTAGGACCTAACTCTTTGCTTTCAACATTAATTATATTTTTAAAATATAAACAAGAAAGGTTGATGGAGGGGGGTGTGGAGATGGACTAGATGGGTGATAGGTATTAAGGAGGGCACTTGTGATGAGCACTAGGTGTTGTAGGTAAGTGATGAATCACTGAAGGCAATATTGCACTCTGTATTAACCAAAATTTAAAAAAAATTGTAAGGGGAAAAATATATGTAGATAGAGAATAAAAAATTTAAAAACCTAGGTGAAGAGATGCCATGCTAATAATAGTCAATAAAAGAAAATTGCAGTGACTATACTAGCCTTATTAATATATAGCAAGAAATATTGCCAGGTATGAGAATTATTGTCTTTACTATTAAGTCATGTATGTACAACCTTAAATGCTTGTTTACTTGAAAATGAAGTACACTGCTGGTTTCTAGTCTAGTATGCAACTCTATCCTAACTACAAGTAAAAAGCTGAACAAGCATAAAACTCAACAACTCTTCTTAGACCTACAAGAGAAATAAGGTCATAGGGCAAACCACTGCCCCTCAAATTGAGAGACAGATAAATACAGAGAATCACAACTTACCGAAGCAGAAAGTCACAAACCCATAGCAACCAGCACTGAGATGCTTGTATCCAACACACTATGTTTGTCTACCAAGAAAAAAATCACAAGGCATACTAAAAAGCAGAAAAACAGACTTTGATGAGACAGAGCAAGCAACAGAACCAGAGTCCAAATGGCAAGGATGTTGAAATTATCAGAGTGGGAATTTAAAACAATTATGATTAATATGCTAAAGGCTCTAATGGATAAAGTAGATAGCATGCAAAAGCAGATGTGTGATATAAGCAGAGAGATGGAAATACTAAGTTAAAGAAATGCTAGAGATCAAAGACACTGTAAAAGAAATAAAAAATGCTCTTGATGAGCTCATTAGTAGACTGGACACGGCTGAAGAAAGAATTTCTGTGCTTGAGGACTTCTTAGTAGAAACTCTAAAAACTAAAAAGCAAAGAAGAAAAAAAGACTTTTAAAAGGCTGAGTAAAATACATGAAGCAGAAAAAAAACTTCAAGTGCGTACAGAACTTTGACTAAGATAGACCATATGCTAACTTAAAATTTCTTAATATTAAGTTTTAAATCATGCAAAGTATTATCTCTGATCAAAGTAAAACTAAATTATAAATTAGGCACATACAAAAGATTAAAGTTGAACCCTTATGTACACCATATACAAAAATTAACTCAGAATGAATCAAAGATCTAAGTGTAAGAAGGAAAATAGAAATCTTTTAGAAGAAAATATAGGAATAAATCTTAATAGCCATGGATTTACCAAAAGATTCTTAGATATGATACCAAAAGCATGAGTAACAAAAGAAAATCATAGATAAATTAGACTTCATCAAAATCAAAAACTTTTGAGCTTCAAAATCCACCATCAATAAAGTAAAAAGATAATCTACAAAATGGGAAAAATATTTGGAAGTCATATTTGATAAGACTTGTATTTAGAATACATAAAGAATACTTAAAACTCAATGATAAAAAGACAATCCAGTTTAAAAATGTACTTAAAGGATGTGAATAGATGTTTTTTCAAGTAAGATACACAAATGGCTAATAAGCACATGAAAATACGCATGGCATGACATCGTTAGTCATCAGGGAAAGGCAAACTGAAACATCACTGAGGTATCACTTCATACATGTTAAGATAATTAGAGTCAAAAAGTCGGATAGAAAGTCTTGTGGAAGATGTGAAGAAATCAAAATTTTCATAAACTGCTGGTTGGAAGGTCAAATAGTCCAGAGACTTTGGAAGACTGGTAGTTCCTCAAATAATTGAACCTACTAGCCAAATGACCCAGCAGTTCTGCCCCTAAGTGTTTATTCAAAAACTTATACACAAATGTTTATGGTGGCATTACTTAAAATAGCCAAATGGTGAAAACAATCCAAATGCCCATTAGAAATGAATAAAGACAATGTGGTATATCCTTACAATGGAATATTATTTAACCATAAAAAATAATGAAGTACTGATACAACATGAATGAACCTTGAAAACATTGAGCTGAATGAAAGAGGATAGCTGCAAAAGATAACCTATTGTATATTCAGTTCATAGGAAAGTGAATAGGGAAATCTATATGTATAGCAGATTATTGGTCTCTTAGGACTAGGGGGGGTGTGGGAAAAGAAAACTGGTAACTAAGATACAAGGTTTCACCTTGACATAATGAGAATGTTCTAAAATTCAGTATGGTGATGATTTCACATATCTGTTAATACACTGAAAAGCATCAATTTATACACATTAAGAGGATGAATTGTATAGTAGGTGAGTTGTATCTCAGTAAAGCTGTTTATAAAGAGCACAGTCTTCCACAAGAAAAATCCAAACCCATATAGCCTCCTTGATAAATTTTATCTAACATTTAAAGGAAAAAAATACTAATTCCAGACAAATTCTTTCAAAAATTGATGAGAAGGTAAATTCCAACAGTTTGTCCCTGAAGCCCACTTGTGAACGGAACAGTATGTGGTATGTGTTGATTTTTTATGTCCCCCCCCCCCAAATTCATATGTTGACTCTCCTAACCCCCAGTGTGATAGTGTTTGGAGACAGGGACTTTGGCAGGTACTTACGATTAGACAAGATAATGAGGATGGGGTCTATATGGTGGGAATCAGTGTCCTTGTAGAAAAAGACTCCAGAGATACTGTTCTTTCTCTTTCTCCATCCTACCCATAAAAGAGCAAGGTGATGACCACCATATAAGCCAAAACAAGAAGGCTCAGAATGGAATCTACCTTGCTGGCACTTTGATCTTAGACTTGTCAGACTCCATAAGTATGAGAAATAAATTTCTGTTGTTTAAGCCACCCATTCTATGATGTTTTTTTATGGCAGCCCAAACTAATACACATTTCAAGAAAAAAGAGACTCTAGACCAACTTCTCTCATGACCATAAATGTAAAAATACTAGACAAAATTTTAGCAAATCTAATTCAACAGTATATAAAAAGCACAGCACACATGATCAAATGGAGTTTGCCACTGGAATGCAAATCTGAACTGACACTCAAAAATTAATACCTTTCCTTATAATAACAGTAAAAAGGGAAAACAAAACTATGATCATTTCAGTCAGTACAATAAAAGCATTTGACAAAATACAATATCCTCTCAATATTTAAAAGAAAAATTATTAGTAAATTAGGAATAGAAGGGACATCTTTGAATTTGAAAATCAAAATCTTCACAAAACCTACAATTAATATTCATTACTGGTAGTGATGACTAAATGCTTTCTCCCTAAGAATAGGAATGAAGCAAGGATGTACATTTTCACCACCTCTTTCTAACATTTTACCATTAGTGCTTATCAGTCCAATACAGCAAGAGGAAGAAAACTCCTACATACTGGAAAGGAAGAAACTAACTAACTAACTAACTAAATAAAACTATTTGTAAATGCTATGATCTCATAGGTAGAAAGTCATAAGGAAGCTGCTAAATAACTAGAACTGATTAGGGAGCTTAGCAAAAGTTGCAGGTTAAAAGATCAAGACATAAACATCTTAATACTTAACTATTACTGTGTGCCAAATTATTTAAAAATTTGTGATGTTAACTATAGACATGTATTATCTAACCATTCAGTGGGTTAGGAATCTTATTAAGGAATACCTGGATGCCTCCTCCTCATCAAGATCTCTTACAAGGAGGCAATGAAGCTTTTGGCTTAAGTTGTGATCTCATCTGAAGCCTTTACCGGAAGACTAGAGAGGATATTCCAAACTTTACTTGGTTGTTGGCTTGATTCAAATTCTTGTGAGCTGGTGAACTGAGGGCTCCAGTTCCTTGCTGAATGCTGTTTCAAGGCTTACTCTTCTTTTTTCTTTCTTGGGAATGTATCCACAGTGCAGCTCCTAACATGGCAACTGGTGTCTCTCAGAGGGAGGGCTTCATGAGAGAATGAGAGAAAAGGGGCACAAGGGAAGTTAGTCTTCCTGAAATGTAATCTTGGAAGAGGTAGCTCATCAATATTTTCACATTTTCTTCATTAAATGTGAATCAGTATAACCAGCTGATCCCAAAGCCATTAATACCTGGAAGTAGGGGTCATTCAAAGACATTTTAGAGGCTGCCAATCATAACCATCAATTTTATTTTTTTATTCAAACAATATGCAGTTATAAATTGAAGTGACACGATTAACAATAGTATCATCAAGAATTATGAAAAAGGAATAAATTTGACAAATTATGTTCAATACCTGTGTATTCAAAACTGAAACATTGCAGAACGAAACTAAGACCTCAAGAAATGCAGACATAGTTATGTTCATGGGTTGGAAGACTCACTGTTGTTAAAATGTGAATTGTTCACAAAGCAATCTGTAGATTTAAATTTTTTTTAATGTTTGTTTATTTTTGAGAGACAGAGAGCAAGCAGGGGAAGGGTGGAGAGAGAAGAAAACAGACTCTGAAGCAGGCTCCAGGCTCTGAGCTGTGGGGCTCAAACTCACGAACTGCGAGATCATGACCTGAACCGAAGTCGACTGCTTAACTGACTGAGCCACTCAGGTGCCCCAGTGATCTATAGATTTAAAATAATCCCATGTAGAACCTTAGTAAATTGTGTAGTACTTGACAAGTGAACTTTAAAGGTCGCATGGGTGCCTGGGTGGCTCAGGTCTACACAGAGCCTGCTTGGGATCCTCTGTCTCCCTCTCTCTCTGCCCCTTTCCCACTTATGCTCTATTTCTCAAAAGTAACATAAACAGTTAAAAAAAAGTTACATGGAAATTCAAAGAGAGAATCTAGAATAATCAGAACAGTTTTAAAAAAGAAGAGTCACTGAACTTACCTGATTTCAAAACTTAATATAACACTACCAAGATGAAGGTCGTGTGTCATTGGCTTGAATATAAAGTGAAGTTCAATAATCCAGGAAAGTATGTCTAGAAGGAGATCTGGATATACATTGCTAATTTATTTTCCATAATGCTGACAAGCCAAATCAATGAGGAAGGTGTAGTTTCTTCAAGTGTTGCTGAAGAAATATGTAAAAATAAATAAATAAATAAATAATAATCCTAACCTTTTACTCATGCTATATACAAATAATTGAAAATGGTTTGCAAACCAAAATCTTAGATGTTTGACTATAAAAGTTCTAGAATAAAATTCAGGAGAAATGTTAGTAATATCAGGATTTCTTAAGTAGAACACAACATGAATTATAAAAGAAAAAAGATAAATTGCACTTAATCAAAATTTAAAACTTAGACTCTTTAAAAAGGCACTTGTTAAAAAGAAAATGCAAACTAGGGTGGTTTAGTCAACTAAGCGTCTAACTCTTGAATTCAACTCAGGTCAAGATCTCACAGCCATGAGTTGGAGTCCCCCCTAGTTGGTTCTGTGCTGACAGTGCAGAGCCTGCTTGGGATTCTCCCTCCCTCCCTCCCTCTCTCTCTCTCTCTCTCTCTCTCTCTCTCTCTCTCTCTCCCTCTATTTCTCTCTCTCAATGAATAAACTGAAAAAAAAGAAAATTCAAATATAAAATGGGAGAAAATATTTGAAAAATATATCAGTAAAAGGACTTGTGCAAAATGCCTTAAAATTCAATAACAGGATGAAAGGAAGCGGATAATAATAGAACAGTTTTGAAGAAACACTTCACCAGAGAAAATGTACAAACTACAAATAGGCAAATGAAAAAATGTTTAACTGTTTTATCCATTAGAAAACCACAAATGAGATACCATTATAAACTCAATAGAAAGGCTGAAATTGAAGAGACTGGAGGAAGGAAATCCTTGCATTTGTAACCAGTATGGACTTTGGGGGCATAATGCTAAGTGAAATACGTCAGGAAAAGACATACACTATATGATATCACTTACATGTGGAATCTTAAAAGGCTGAATCTAGAGAACTAGAGATTAGAATGGTGGTTACCAGGGACTGGATTTGGAGAAATTGAGGAGTTGTGCGTCAATGGGTACAAGCTTCCAGTCACAAGAGAAATAAATAATTACAACATCGTGGTTGAAATTATAATACTTTTTTTTTTAAAGCCACTGACAGTAGATCTTAAATGTTCTTACCACAAAAAGAAATGGTAGTTACGTGACATAATGGAGGCGTTAGCTAATTCTGTGATGGTGATCATTTTGCAGTATGTGTGAATCAAATCGAGTTGTCCACCTAAAATTTATACAGTGTTGTCCATCAATTATATCATAATGAAGCTGAGAATAAATTAAAAGACTGAACTTCCCAAGTGTTGGCAGGTGTATGGAGGAACTGCATCTCTTCTATACTCTAGAGGGAATGTAAACTGATGCTACTACTTTGGAACATATTTTAGCAGTTTCTTCAAAAGTCAGTCATACACCTACAGTACAACAGTGCTCTCCGCTGATAGCTATTTACTAAAACATCCACCCGTGCAAAGACGTGTGCACAAATACTCATAGCATCTTCAATAGACACAAACTGGAAGTAAAGTGTCAGTAAGTAAGAGAGCAGATGGACAAATTTTGGTATATACATACAAATAAATAATATTCACCAGTAAAAGTATTACAAATCTATGCGTCAACACACATGAATCTCAAAATAATTATACTAAGTGGAAAGACTAGGGAAAATAGAGTATAGAGCACCTTATACGTGGTTAGTTTAGTGCACATTCATTTTACCTGAATGAGCTCTTTTAAATATGAGAGTACATATTGTATGATTCCATTTAAATAAAATCCTAGAAAATACAAATTGATATATAGAGGCAGAAAAGAGATCAATGATTTCCTGGGGATGGGAGAGTGTGAGAGGGAGGGAGGAAGGGAGGGATGGATGGATGACAAAGGAATGCTTAGAAACTTAGGAAGATTTATAGATGAGTTAATATCTTGATTTCGGTAACAGTTTCACAGCTATACACATAAATCAAAAATGCAAAAAATTATGCATCTTAAATATGCTCATGTCATTATATGTCATTTATAGTTACAGAGTATGTAAAAACAAATTATTCAAAATATTAAATTCAAAGGGCAAGTAATTTTCTTAGAGAGAGTCCCCTACACAACTCTTTCATTATCTCCTGACTACCAGGAACCATCAATATAGAATATTGATCAATAATTTATGGTAGAAAATAAAAAATATGAAGTGTTGCTTCAGTTTTTAAGTATTGCCTCAGTTTGGGTTGCCTTAACAGAATACCGTAAACTGTGTGGCTGATAAGTATTTGTTACACTTCTGAAGACTTGAAGTCCAAGATCGTTGTGCCAGCAAGGTGAAGTTCTGGTAGCGGCCCTCTTCCAGGATGCAGATGGCTATTTTCTCCTTGCCCTCACATGACTGAGGCCTAGAGAGCTCTCTGAGGTTTTTTTTTGTAAGAACACTAATCCCATTTATGAGGGCTCCATCCTCATGACCTAATCACTCCAAGGGCCCCACCTTCCACCATCGCATTGGGGTGCAGGTGTAGAATTTCAACACAGGAATTTGGACTGGGATGAACACAAATAGTCAACATCAGGTATCGCATGTCTTCAAAAATTACTTACTGATCAAGTCAATGACATTTTGGGGGGTCAATTTAGCTCATGTTAAGAGACTAAAATATTTTTAAATGCCTATAAATGAACGGTGATACTGAGAAAATCCCAAAGGTAGATTCAAGTACACAGGATGGTATTTAAATCATTGTTGATATTTTATTATTTTGAGAGCACTATTTAGCATTTCTACTTATAAGAATTGGTGAGCACCACGTAAACCACTCAAGTGTAATTTTGTCCTACCCTCACTCTGTCTTCTAATTTTGATTTTTCCCTCCCTTCCCCCTCTTTTTCTTTCTTTTGTTCCCTCCATTCTTTTCTCCCTTCTTTCCTCTCTCCCTCTCTTGTTTCTTTTATTCAAACTTCCTTTCTCCTTTAATAAAATATATAAATTGCTTATTACGTGCATTACCTATTCCCCTCCAATAGAATGCCAGCTCTGTGAGATCTAGTATTGTGTATGTTCTCTCCTTGCTTAGCTACCTGTTTTTAGTCTACTACTTTCTTGGCTGCCACTAGCAGAGGGCAAATATAGATTTTTATTGTGTAAGCAACAGAAATTACTCTAAGCCAAAAAAAAAAGGGGGGGGGGAGTTATTTTAGAAAAACTTAGAGTCTCATGATACTGACATTTGGATGACCAGATGTGAAGAGCGGGCGGTAGCACAGTGAACTCTAGAGAATGGGATGTCAGAATTATCCTCAGGTCACACTTCAGCATCCCTATGATCATCTGCCCCTCGACACCAACTGTGTTAAATATGATCATTTGTACTTTCCAGATTATTGCCACTCACTCACTACTAAAACTTCTGAGAGTATCTGACCAGCTGTGTTTGATACCCACCTCTGTTTTAATATAACCATAGGCAGATCAAGAGGCAAAAGGGCACTGGAACTGGAAAATTTTCTTTCATCAAGACCACAAGCAGTAATGTCCCCTAAAAGTAAAGTTGCCATATTATTTATTTGAACAAGTCTACAATTAAGAGTAGAAAGGATACTTAAAATTTTTTCAGGAATAACTGCTACAAACAAGGATGGTCTCTGTATGACAGAGTCGACTGTATTACAGTGAACTAATCAGAAGGGGTGTTAGGACACTGTAACAGAAAAGGTGTGGTTGGATGTTGAGGCAAAAATAAATCTTAGTTTTGCTGTTGCTGTTTATTAGTATCAGTGTTGTTTTTAATGATTCTACTTTTTCTGAATCCGAAAAAGCGTCGTGATGGTCGGCCTCCAAGAATCTTCCCGTAGGAGCAAGTGGGAGTTCTTCACACTATCTCTGACTCTTTTCCATTCTTGTTCTGGCTCTTGAAGATGCCAGTCTCCATAATCCATTATAATCCACTCATCTAGAACAGATAGAATGAGAAGCCCTCTAAGATCATGCTGAACTTTCCCCCAAATTGGACAAGCCTTTGGTAGTGTTCTATGTGAAGGCAGGAAACTTGATTGAGCAGTACTTTTGAGTTTCTGCCAGCTCTCAAATCTATTCCTCTATAGTGAACCCTACTACTTCTCAGCTCACTGAGGTCTCCAATCTTTTTGTAGCATGGCTTTTGAGTCTTTGAAACACAAGTGTTTCTTTACACGACCAAAGATAAAGGACCTTGGCCTCACTGTTTGGAATAGCTCATTGATCATACGTACATAGTTTTCTGGTGATTCATTAAAAGTGAAAGTGATTTATTGTAATGGGATTATGTGTTCTCAACTCTAAGAGGATATTGAATCTAGAGCGTGACACCAATCGTAAGAATAAAATGTTTACTTTCCTCTTCTTGACCAGTGGCAAATAGACAAACGGATAAGAGCCAGGATGGATAATTTCTCCTCAGCTGGTAATTAGTCACCTCACTGTAACTTAGAAAAAAGAAAAAAAGAAAGTCCTATTAGAATTTCTCAGCTCTAATAAATCAAGATACTTCATATGATAGCTATTTAAGCTAATGGGTAGCTTGACTTTTAATGAGGCTTTATTATTAATTAATCTCCTCATTTAAGTTGGGTGGACTCCTAGTTTATAATTACAGCCTCCAGTTTTACAGGTAAAACCAATATTTACCCCTGTACGCCCCCTGCCAGAAGCCTGCAACAGATATCAGCTGGTAAATATTCATTTATACTGACAGCAAAAACATTTTTCATGATGCTCCAAACTCGCAGTCTCCCAGCTGTCAGTGTGGTAGTGAACTGTTAGAATGCCAAGGGCTGCTGGCTAGGGGTGGGCGTATTTGAGTTGAATAAAATAATACAGTAATATGAAAATAGAAATGTATTTTTTACAATTTTGGGTTTCTCTCCTTTTCTTAGGGAGGTAATCTTTCTTTGGGAAGCTTTGTCTTGAGTCTTACATCATTTTTACCATTTGTTAAGCAGTATCCATCTCTCAAGCCTCTGCCAAGTGCGTGTACATGGATTATCTCTTTAAATTCTCACAAAAACCCGATGAGGAAGCTATTCCTACTATATGCATTTTAAAATTGGGACACAGAGGCTTAGAGAAGTTGAATAACTTGCTCAAGTTCATCTCTAATACCAGGGCTGAGACTTGAAGCAGAAACATCTGATTTTAGTGTTCTGATTTGGAAACAGGAAGGAAGTTCAGCCTATTTGGTGGATGGCTAAGAAGAACTTGGCTTGCACGTTCAATACATAGTTCAAACTGTTTTGTTGCGTTTATTACATTTGCGTATGTGCATCTTTAGATTTCTGTGTGTGTATACAAATACTTAATTTTCCCCTACTGTATCAGCCTAAGAATATAAATGGCTTCTCTTGAAGATTGATAGCTCAGATTCCTCTGGCTCAAGGTCTCTCTCTCTGTAAATGGACCTGAGTTCCATTGACATTCCTCCTGCTCAGCATTTTTCACAGCCCGTGATGAATGTTGCAGAAGTGCTCATCAGCATGACCAGGCGCTCTGGTGACTTCTTTTGACTCTTGTAGGCGTTGCACTCCCTCCTTTGGCAATAATAAGAATTTCATTTCTTTCTGGTTCTTCCTGCAGTTTCCCTGTGCTGCTCCTTTAAATGTTTCTATTGTTTCCAGAAGCCTACGGGGACTTCAAAGCCTGACAGACCCCAGCACAGCATGTTTTAAAGATGATGCCACAAATATTAACTTCAAGATGACTGAAACTCGATTATACCAAAATTCTTTCTGAAAGCATAACAAATAATTTATAGATTTCACAAAGTGCAATTTAATGCACGTAATTTTTCTCAAGGGCTTATCAAATAAAGAATTCTTGGGTTTGTCCCTGACATAAATGCTCCCTACAGTTGAATTTTTAAGAGTGTAGTGTAGCCAATAAGTTAATCTATTTTAATGATGGTAGGCTAGTCAATTATTCCACCTATGTATTGTCTTATCTTACAGACCAGATTTGCAGGTATTGCCTGTTTTACTTAGATTTTTATTGTCCCATGTGTACCTTTTGAGAGTTTTAATATATTCCTGGGCTGTCTCTGTTGACAGGGCCTTGGTGTATGTTGTTTGTTGAGGGGAGGGCTCATCTTGAAGAAAAATAGCAGGGAGAAGGGGCCCAATATATGAGCCAACCAAGGTCAGATAATGTACACACACACACACACAATGTAAGGTATTATAACTTTTACCCACTTTTAGATGCAAAAATGGACATTTTGTCTGTTTTTATATATAAATTTATCTGACAGTCCTTTAATGTAAAACAATAGATGAGAATGAATTTTGCTAGGGAGACCATACTTACTTGATATACCAAATTGCTGTCCCTATTTTATGAACTGTTTCTCTCTGTCACTCATATTTTAAACTTTATCATCAGTTTTCACTTGCCTTTACCTTTCTTATCTATCTCTTCCAAAGTATTCCTCTTTTTATGCCATCTCCAGCCTAATTGAAAATCTCTCATGTACACATAAATCTGGGTAGTTGCCCCTTAATCTGTTAAAATCTCCTTTTCTATTCACTTTATCAGACTTATCTTTCTAAATTACCAGTTGCATCAAATCACTCATTCAGCAAATAATTGCCTCTCCTTTCCCATTGTATACGAGTCGGTGTTCAGTGGCAAGCCTGATATTTGAGAAAGCACGCAATCTCTTTCTCTTCAAACATAAATTTCCTCTCCATATTACATGAAGCCTGTATGTGGAGAATTTCTCTCCTCAAAAATCATGCTTCTCCATGAGGCCAGACTTTTTTGTTTCTGTTAAATCAAAACAAAATCAAAGGAAGCGTGTGCTTCCTTTATCATTACACCTCTTTGATGACATTTTGTTTGTCTTTTGGGCAAAGCTGAATAATGGCCCTTGTCAAAGATGTCTAGGTTGTAATTCCTTGCATCTGTGTATATGTTTTCTTACATAGTAAAGGGACTTTGCTGACGTGATTATGTTAAGGATTTTGAGATGAGGAGATTATCCTGGATTAATTGGGCAGATTCAGTCTAATGACAGGAGTCCTTAAAAGAGTAGGACCTCTCCCAGCTGAGTTCAAAGTCAGAGGGAGATATTACTACAGAAGAATGATCAGAAAGATTTAACCTTGTTGACTGCAAAGATGGAAGAAGGGGACTGTGAGCTAAGAAATGCAGGAAGCCTGGGGCACCTGGGTGGCTTACTCGGTTAAGACTCTAATTCTTGATTTCAGCTAAGGTCATGATCTCATGGTTCGTGAGATCAAATTCCATATTGGGCTCTACGCAGACAGCAGGGTGTCTGCTTGGGATTCTCTCTCTCTCTCTCTCTCTCTCTCTCTCTCTCTCTGCCCGTCCTCCACTCATCGTGTTCTCTGTGTCTCTGTCAAATAAACAAACATTTTTTTAAAAAATGCAGGCAGCTTCTAGAAGAGAAAAGGCTTCAGAATGGATTTTCCCCTAGTGCCTCCAAAAGAAACACAGCCCTGCTAACATCTTGATTTCAGTCCAGTGATCCATTTTGAATTTCTGTTCTTTAGGACTATAATAAAATAAACTTGTGCCATTTTAAGATACTAAGTTTGTGGCAATTTGTAACAGCAGCAAATGGAAACTAACATGTCTATTAAATTAGTATTTTCTCAAATGGACTTTGAGCTCCTTGAGGTCAGGACTGAGAAGCAGAGTTCTAACATTCATTCTCTTATTTGTCTTTGGTAACAGAATCCTAGTCATTTTGGCAGGAATACAGTGGGCCCAGCTTCCTTTGCAGTTGAGTGTGGCCCTGTGACTATACTAGGAAGTGCTATGGGAAAGGGATTGACTCAGCTAGGAAAAGTGACTTGTCTATCTCCCACTTCCTCCTGCTGCTGGAGCTCCCTCAGCCTTGCTGGGCTGTCTGTAATTTAGAATGTGGAACATAGAAGCCACCTCTGAGGATGGCTCTGAGGTTTATGAGTCCCTGGTGGAGCTTGGAGCCACTGTATCTGCCCTGGCAGCCGACCCTTGGACGACTTTTACTTAGAAGAGATAAGAAAATTAAGTCTTATTTAAGTTTCTGTGGATTTGCCTTTTTTCATTTATATGAAGCCAAGTCTAATAAACACTAGCATAGACTTAGTGTCGAATCTCCATTGGCTCCTGGCATATTTGCTCAATGTTTGTTGATGTCCTATCTCTCTTCTGCCCAAAGCCAACCATCTTTCCGGGACCGTACTTCTATGAAATGTTACAATTTTTCTCCTAATTAGGTTCAGTCTGACCTTTTGCAATGGGTTGAATAGTGTTCTTGCCTATTCATGTCTACCCAGAATCTCAGAATCTTATCTTATTTGCGAGTGGGATCTTTGCAGGTATAATTAGTTAAGATGAGGTCATACTGGATCTAGGTGGACCTTAAGTCCATTGACTGGTGGTGTTAGAAGAAGAGGAGAAGACAAAAATAGACGTAAGGGAGAAGGCCCTGTAATGGTTAATGCAGAGGTCACAGTGATGGCAGGTACCAGTCAGTGCATGTCCAGGCATGCCAGACCCATAAGAAACTATAAAGAGACATGGGAGGATTCTTTACTACAGCCTTCATAAGCATCATGGCCTGCTGACTCCTTGATTTCAGACATATACCCTCCAGAACTCGGATGGAATAAAAAAATCTCTTATTTTAGGCTGCCCAGTTTATGATAAGCTGTTATGGCTGCCCTAGGAAACGAATATACCTTCCTTTGCAATAATACATGCATAATGCTTAGAATAGTTGCTGATGTCATAAATGCTCAGCTGTTACTTTGTTTATGCATTACTATCATTATCGTTATTATTATTACTTTCTATGCTATTCTCTGATGCTGAATCTCAAACTTTCAGTCAAAATTGTTTTCCAGTATAAATATTTTTGTTTCTTCAATTAGACCATAAGGTCCTTGAGGGCAAAGACAGCTGTTTACACTTTTTTTTTTTAATCCCCCATTTCCATTGCTTGACATGTAACATGGTACCAGGCGTGAGGAGGGCAGCAGCCTTTAGAAACAGAAAATTCCCCATGGATGATGTTCTCAGAATAACTGCAATCTGCAAAATAGTTACAGCCTCAGGGAATTTGGCAGACAGTTGCCAGGGTCAAAGATCCCTTCTGACTGACAGAAAACGAGATAAGAACAAGGTTGGAGTTTCTCTAGACACAAACCAAGGGGGGAGGATCAGACCTTGGCACAGCTCAGTCATCCAGTGATTTTTTTTATCAGCTTTTTTTTTTTTTAGAAGGGAAGGGGTCTATTAAAAAGTCATTTGTATCTCTTTTTAAATAAATGCTTTATTTATTTAGAAATCTGCTATAGTCAAAGTACAAAGAAGCCCGTTAAGATATCTATGCACAGCTATTATAAGCAAGAACACAGCCTGAGGGAGCAAGCCCTTTTTTTAAAAAAAAAAAAAAAACAGCATATTTTCTATTTTCAAACTCCCTTGTCACATTCCTTAGCATTACTGAGATGCAAACTGTTCGAACTTCTTTCCCTTCTCTTGTTGTGAAATTGTGCGCCTATAACTCGCTTTCCAGCAGTCTCACTCTAGAAGTGAACCCCCTCCCAAAAAACAAATGTTTTGAGACATTG
Source organism: Helogale parvula (assembly GCA_004023845.1). Classification (NCBI taxonomy): domain Eukaryota; kingdom Metazoa; phylum Chordata; class Mammalia; order Carnivora; family Herpestidae; genus Helogale; species Helogale parvula. The sequence goes on from PJEM01009514.1 coordinate 63,980, forward strand.
TTGAACATACAGCTGTCATTGTAAAAGTCACATATAGGGAATTCCAGGGCGCTCCCAGAAAAAGACATGGAAAAGAACAAGAACAGATTTGAATTCTCAACATTTTAGATCCAGGGAGCTGGATGGTAGGTTAGCATCACCTAAGAAATGATTCTCTTTACTGCTCAAAGCCAAAACCTAAAAAGTAAGCTCAAATTTGTTCTCCGATTAATACGGTCCAAGTAACTTTCTCATTGCTTTACATACACTAACTCATTTAATCTTGTGTTAACTGAGAGGAAGTCTTATTAATTTGTCTGATGTTACAGATGAAGAAACAGAGATACAAAAATGACCTATGTCATTCCTCTTGTAAGGACGCAGGTTTGGGACAATAGAAGGGCACACATTGCCCAAGGCAAGAGGGACCACCCTTGTAATACCCTTAACATTCCTAAGGGCAGGCCTAGAAATAGAAGCTTTAGGTAATCAGTTATTGCTTAAGGCTAGTTACACCCTATGTGAGGGTCCTGGGTCCTGGGTCTACTCTGTGATTGGTTAACACTCTAAATGTTGTAATTGGATAAACCTGCTGTCAATAATATTGTGTAATACCTATGTCACAATTTCCTGTAACTCCCCCTTCCCAAAACTCATAAAAGCCCTACCCCGCCCTTGTTCAGGGCTCTCAGCATGGATCCATCACGCCTGTAAAGTCTGTGAGCCCAAGTTTAGGCCCCGGTGAACCTAAACCCGTAATAAAGCCCTGTGCTTTTGCATGTGTGCTTCGGCCTCCCTGGCGGTCTCTGGTTTTTTTGGGGGCGATATTAAAATCTGGGCATAACACTCTAGGACCTCCCTCACCCTCTGCCCTTTAAATCCAGCCTGTTAACTCTTGACCAGGTATGTTCAGCTCCTTTACTTTCTGGGCCCAATTTCCTCATCTCACTCTATAAAAAGCATCTCAGTCTATAAAAAGAGAATGGAAAGAATGTCACTTTCTGCCCTGCCCATTCTTAGTGTTTGTGTGTGATTTAGTAGGGAAGTGAAACTGAATATGCAGAATAACTAACACACAAGTAAATGGATTAAGTTCTAGAGCAGAAGCCGGAGTCCTGCCTCCAGCGTTTCCAGTGTCTAGGGAAAAGTCCAAATTCAGGCCCACATATCTTACGTCTACAATCTACATGCTTAAAATATATTCTAGCTAATTAAAATATATTAAAGCTAATTAAAATATTTTCTAGCCTCTTAACTTGACAGATATATTTTCATAAATACCTGGAAGCCCAGACTCAAAGTTTGCATTCTCCAACATCTTAGATTCTCATGCCATTAGCTATGCCAGGGTGCTTGAGGAGAGTCAGGACCTGTTCCCTGGCTCCTCACTGGCCTGACTCACAGCTTGTTCTCCTCTTTCCCCTCCAGTCTCTGTCGTGAAATGTGAGGAGCCTTAGACACTCAAGATAGACACATTATTTTACAAACCATGTATGTTGATATCCCCTCCTAATACTGCCGTCGCATTTAGCAAAAAAACCAAAAAAATTACATAATGCCCAGTTAAATATGAATTTCACATATATGATGGATATATTTTTAATATAAACATTTTAATGTAACATTTTGTTGTTTATGTGAAATTTAAATTTAACTGGGTATTCAGGACTTAATCTGTATTTAACTATACCTATAAGCATTTGTCCATTGGCCACACTTTGAGCCCACTGATACATATTCTCACGACTCTCTCTAACCTGCCATTGGAATGGAGAAGATCAAAGGTACACACTGTAAGAGTCACCTTGGGAGTCACCTTGGCATGGCGACCGAGCAGCCATTTTGCTGTGGGTTGGAAAAACACCGTGCACCGATGACCCCGACCCCTCACCCGCAGACCTGGAATGTTCCGCGCCAGTTTGAAAACAGCCAATCATGGAGCCCCAGCTTCCCACCACCCTGACAGAGGAGGCAACCTATCCCATCCCGCCACGTCCCTAAAGTGCCCTTATTTGGTGGTCTGCCCTCCCAGGACTGGACCGGAAGTCTTTCACCCATAAAATACCTCGCCCCTCCTGTACCAGGCGCGACTTCCCTGACTCTTCACTCCCGGAGTCACGGAACCTCGCCCGGGAATTGCAGATCCCAATAAAGGCTTTCTTGGCTCCATAACTTGGTCTCTTTCTTTCCTCTCATCTCTGCCTCCATCCATTAAATCTTACACACACAAATCCTGGAATGATCTTGGGGCTTCTTTGGCATGTAGTTCTTTAATCTAGGGTACCCAGAGTATGGTTTAGAGGATGTGTGCATGTGATTTAGGCATGTGCCCCTTGGAGAAAAACACAAGAAAGGACCAGAAGTAGGCCCTGTAAAGTGCAAGCCACACTTATTTTCCAGGTCTGTAAATAGAATAAGCAATGCACAGTGTGACTGTTGAACACTGCCTGGTAGAATCAAAATAAATTTTCAGTGACAAGTGGCATTTAATTTGAATCTTGATGGGGACAATTTAGGTGAGTTTAGGAAAGGACATTTAGATTTGATTCTTTCAGTTTTAAAAATATCAAGCCCTTTTAATTCCTGTGCTTCTAATGTGTACAAATATTAGGTATAATTCACATTCTTTTAAAAAGTTTTCCTTAAGCTTACTTATTTTGAGAGACAGAGCAACTGGGGAAAGAGCAGAGAGAGAGAGAGAGAGGGAGAGAGAGAGAGAGAGAGAGAGAGAGAGAATCCCAAGTAGGTTTCTCACTGTCAGCACAGAGCTCAATGTGGGCTTAAACTCAAGAACTGTGAGATCATGACCTGAGCCAAAACATAGAGTCAGTTGGACACTTAACCAACGGAGCCACCCAGGCAGCCCTATGGTGTAACTCACCTTAAAGATGATGAAATTAACTGATACGTACTAAAGGAGCCTTTGACTATTTGTTGATTTGTAGCATGGGGCATAGAGATGAAACAGAATGTACCATCTGCAAATTGCAGCTCTTTCACTAAGCCAAAGCAACAAATGACTACGGAAACTCAGGCTACCAGAGAGCCAGGATTTTAGAAGACAAGGTCACAGGGAAAAGGAAACAGATGAGAAGTGAAGTTTAAGTTCCACATTCCATTTCTTCTCAAGGCAGTTGCACATCCAAGGTTACACATGCTTGGGATGAGATCTAGAGAATTTAAACAGAGAGCAACTCTAAGAAGAGGCGATAGCAGAGAATTAGCAGTCTTATGGTGTTGAGGCAAAAACTAGAGTAAAGAGGCTGCCAAGGGAGAAAGCCCTGGTATATACCCGAGGAATTCAATTAAAATCACAGAAGGGCTATGCCCTAGGAGAGAAAGGCAAAACAGAAGTGGACCAACTTTCACAGAATCAAAGTGATTTGCTCATTTGCTATCTGCTGTTCAAAAGAAAATTAAACCTTCCTTAGAGGCCGATAACACCATCCATGTCACTATAATTTTTTTATACATAGTGTACAGCATTCAGTAAAGAATCATTAGCCGTGCCAGAAAGCAGGACTGGATGACAAGGAAAACAAACAAGCGCAGATAATAGAATGATCCTACAGATAACCTAGATGTTTTGGAGTATAGGATACATAGGCAGAAGCTAGTAAAAAAATATGTGCAATGCATCAATCCAAGACTCATATCCAGATTATACAAATAACTCTAAAAGTCAATTCAGAAAAAAAAAAATCACCCATTGAATAATTTGAGCAAAAATCTCAGATATTGCAAAAGAGTATAACTAAATGACTAATAACACATAAAAATGGTCAATATTATGAACATAAAAGTTCATATTACACAATATTGAGAAAGACACATACTAGAATAAATTAAAAACTGATATTATAACAAATGTGCTTCTCTGATGTGAGAACAAGGTGTTAGTAGTAGTAGTAGTAGTATAGAGTTACAGTAATACATTTAACATCAGATCTACCCTGTTAAAAAATGTTTGTCTACAGCACAATATTATTAATTGTAGGCATGATGTCACACAGCAGATCTCTAGAATTTTTTCATCTTGTAAAACTGAACCACTATATCCACTGAAGAGCAACTGTCCATTTCCTGCCGCCTTTGCCCACCACTGGAAACCACCATTCTACAATTTTTCTTTGTATATACCACAATTTCTTTATTTATTGATAGACCTTTAGGTTATTTCTGTATCTTAAAGCAATTGTGAGTAACTCTGCAGTCTTGCAATAATCACATCTTCAAGATTCTGATTTTAACTCTTTTGGATAAATATTAAGAATTGGGATTGCTGGACTTTATTTCTATTTTTAATTTTTGGAGAAACCTCCATGCTTTTTTCCCCATTGTGACTGCACCATTTTACATTCCTATCAACACTAACCATATGCAGTGGTTCTAATTTGTCCACATTCCAAATTTATTTATTATGTTAGGTTTATTTTAATAATAGTCATTCTAACCATAATATTTCATTCTGGATTTGATTTACATGTCCCTGATGATTAGTGAAGTTGAGTATTTTTTTTTCATAAATCTGTTGTCTATTTGTATAGCATCTTTGAAGAAATGTCTAAGTCTTTTGCCCATTTTTAATTAGGTTATTTGGTATTTTTGCTATTGAGTTATAGGAGTTCAATATAGATTTTGGGTATTATCCCTTATCAGATATGGTCTCAATTTTTTTTCCATGATATAGTTTGCATTTTGTTCTGTTAATTGTTTCCTCTGCTGTGTCTGCCACAAGATTTTGACAGTGCAGGAGACTATTGGACAAAGGATAGGGCATCTCTGTATTGTCTGTTCAGTTTTGCTGTGAATCTAAAGGTGCTTTAAAAAGTGAGGTCTATTAAAAAACAAAACCATTAAAATGTACAATACTAACACAAGAATTTGGTACTTTTTCCGAGTTTTGCTGTGAACATAAACTTCTCCTTTAAAGAATATTTTTGGGGTACCTAGGTCATTCAGTTGGTAGAGTGTCCAACTCTTGACTTTGGCTCAAGTCATGATCTCATGGTTTTGTGGGTTCAAGCCCCCATGTCCAGCTCTGGAGCCCACTTAAAATTCTCTTCTGTCCCTCCTCTGATCATGCATGTGTGCTCACTGGCTCACTCGCTCACACTCGCTTACTCTCTCTCTCTCAAATAAATAAACTTAAAAGTATTTTTAAAAATCAACTGACCATATTAAGGCTTAGTAAGCCTTGGAGAGACTGTAATTCTCATATATCGCTGGTAAAAGTTTAAGTTGGTACTACTGATTTGGAAAATGGTTTGCAACACTGACTAAAGCTCAACAAGTGCACTTTCTAATCCAAGAATTCAGCGTCTGAGAATATACCTGCCTGAAGAAGTTACATTTGTTTACCAAGGATATGCACAAGAATACTCATAGCAGTTCTGTTCATAGTAGCCAAAGATTGGGAACAAACAAAATGCTCATCCAGAGTAAAATGGATAAAGAAATTGTGGCATAACCATACAGTGAGATTCTATAGGGCACTGAACAGAACCTGACTAAATCTCAAAAATAAAATATTGAATGAGGAAATGCCAGACATAAAAGAATATATTAAATATTATTCCAGTACATGATTCAACATCAGGCTAATTCATCACATGATTACTTGGACAATCAAAAGAATGGTTATCTTTGGAGGAAATACAGGTATTGGGCATGAAATAGACCACTCTGGCCCTGGTAATATTCTGTATAATTATCTGGGAGCTGAGAATGTGGGTGTGTTCAATTGTGGCAGTTCATCAAGCTGCTCAAGTTGGGATTTCCTCACTGTTTCTATACACATGCTAGACTTTTATTTTTATAGAAAAATATTTACAAAAGGAAAAGCATATGTTTCTCCTCATTGGGGCCTCACTAATGCTGGAGTTCATTTAATGGTATGTTATTCAGTACCCATCACTTGAGCTCAATTTACAAAGTAACTGGACTTAAAGTACTATTCCCTGGTGGCTGTTCAGTTTGTTTCATCAAATTTTCATTCAACAACTAATGTGTTGGCAAAAACAATGCTAAGGTCTAGAATGTAATAATAAATAACACATCCAAACTATCCAAATAGCATAAAACTAGTTTTAGGAGACCTATATGAACAGATTGTTTTAAATTAATAATGAAGAAATAGGAACAAGGTTCCATGGAATGTAGAAAAGGAAACTGGGACGTTGGTCTGAACTGTTGAGTTTATGTGAGTGTGTGTATGTGTGTGATTTTCAAAAAATAATTTCTAGAGCAAATGATTGCTCATCTTAATCTTCAAAATGAAGAAGAACTTAAGCATGTAAAGAAGAGGAATGAGGGAATTGCTAAGAGAGTGAGAAGCATGAGTGAAGATGTTGGACTGTTAAATAGTGGCATAAGACCTGAATGTACAAGCAGCTCAGTAATATTAGCACATACATTTTTTATTCTTTTATTATTATATATATACTTTGTTATTATTTTTAATAGTTTATTGTCAAATACATACAACACCCAGTGCTCTTCCCCACAAGTGCCCTCCTCCATCACCACCACCTCTTTTCCCCCCTCCCCCTTCCCCTTCAACCCTCAGTTCATTTACAGTATTCAATAGTCTCTCAAGCTTTGCGTCCCTCTCTCTCCCCAACTCTCTTTCCCTCTTCTCCTCCCCCCGGTCCTCCATTAGGTTTCTCCTGTTCTCCTGTTAGACCTATGAGTGCAAATATATGGTTTCTGTCCTTCTCTGCCTGACTTATTTCGCTTAGCATGACACCCTCAAGGTCCATCCACTTTCCTACAAATGACCATATTTCATTCTTTCTCATTTCCATGTAGTACTCCATTGTGTATATATACCACATCTTCTTGATCCACTCATCAGGTGATGGACATTTAGGCTCTTTCCATGTTTTGGCTATTGTTGACATTGCTGCT